>JASVER010000026.1:8671606-8736391 GCA_030449065.1 Oceanodroma leucorhoa | reverse complement strand
AGGGGGCGGCACCGGGGCGCGCCTGAGGCGGGCGCGGCGTCCCCCCGCGCCCCCGGCTTCTCCCCCGGGCTGGCGGGAGGATGAGCCCCTTCACGCAGTCCCCCCCGCCGCCGCTCCTCGCTCCCTCGCACAGGCACGCCTGAGAGCCTGCCCCCGCCGAGGGGGAGCCGGCGGGGGTCGAGCTGCCCGGGCGTGTGAGGAGAAGCGGGGGGTGCTCTCGCCCTGGGTACAGCCCCCCGCCGTGTCGCCTTGCAGAGCTGGACCTGAATACCAAGTGCATCGTGGAGATGGAAGGGAACCAGACTGTGCTTCACCCTCCGCCTTCCAACACCAAGCAGGGAGAAAGGTAAAAACCCAAGTCGCCCGTGCCCCAGATAAAGACCCAGCCCCGGTTCCTCTGCCTCACCCTCACAGAGGCTTCGCCGGGCTTTGTTAGGGGAGCGGCGGGGTCACGAAGTTCTTGCTCGGTGCCTTCCAGGGGCTGCGGTGGGGGGAGCTGGCAGGGGGGAGGCGGGCGAGGGTGAGCTCCAGCCGGGGATTGCTGCCTTGGGCTTGCGTCCCTGGGAAGTAAGGAGCAGACCTTCCTCTCCTGGCTTCCTGAGTGGAGTCGGAGGTACCCAAATTGGGATGTGGAGACAGGAGATCCTCTTGGCCTCCCAGGTTTAAAAGGTGATTCTTGATTAACTGCTCAAAAAATAAGCTGTTGATCAGGTGACTTAAACTGATTGTGCATGCTGTTTTCAGAAATTTCYCTTGAGTGCAGGCTGCTAATAACTTGATGTAACCTTTGGGGGCACAAGAAGCAGAAACTGAATTTTATGCTGGTGATGGTATTTTTTTTAAGTTTGTTTACTAGGTTTTAACGTATTTGCATTTGAAAAGGCTGTAATTGCTAGATCCTTTATTAATTCAGTGTTGTTCTGTGAAGTAGCCTATGAGAATATGCTAAAATAATTTTGAAATCTGGCATTTAGTTGTGATGCCCCAGTAAAGAATACCCTTGGAAATAATCCAAAATACCAATGCATTAGACTGTAAAAATAGATCAGAACAGGAAAAGATTTCTTTCCTTTGAGGGAGTGTGGGGAAAGACAGGGAGGTGCAAGGGGAGTAGTWATGTTGTGTGCTTATCTCTTCAGTTACCTGTTGACTGCTCAACTTAAGTTGATCTGTTAAATGTATTTAACGACAAGGAGTGTGAAATCATTTGCATGGTTATAGAGATTTTAATCCGAACACGTTCCTACTACTCAAGGTTTTATTAAGAATATTTTTGATTGAGTTCATAGTAGTTATGAAGAAACTGTAGTGTGAGAATATGTCTGTTGKTTTTTTTTGTCCAAAGGTGGTATGTCGCACTTTTTTAGTTTTCCAGTAGAAAAGGTTGAGATCTTTTCTATTTTCACATGTCCAAGATGTGAAGGTGCTTCTCACATTAGTCCACATACTGGAATATAGCTGTAATCACACCAGTTTAATTTAAATCCAATTTGCATTGTCTTCAGAACCGTTGTTGTGGCTAATGTGCTCTGGGTCTTGAAAGATCTGTGCTTGTTCCTGCCCCTTTCACAGGTCTTTGTGTGATCTTCTACAGGTCATGCTACCACTGTGGGTCTTAGCATCCCATCTGTAAAATGGAAATCCTGTTTTTCTTGAGGCTATTCTATTTTAGAAAGTATGGGGGTTTTTCCCTCCTGTTTATTGAAGCGTATATATGGCCTCCATCACAACACTGCTATAGTAAGAATAATGTTAACTCTTTRAAGTGAGTGGATTTGACAGGTATAAAACATGAAATACAAATAGAGTTTACAAAGCAAGAACAGAATTAAGATTCAAAAATCATTATTTCAATAGACTAAAGAGCCTAAGGGCCAGCTGGTTTAATAAAGAGCCTGTAACGTGTGAATTACGCTTATTGTGCACATTGGCCTGCAGGTATTCAGTGAGACTGTGCAGTGACTCTCTGTCTTTTGAGAGCTTGTGTGGCTTGTGTTTATCTGGCTTTGATACCCGTRATATATATAAATTCTCTTACTTGGTTGGAATTTGCTTCTGGTTCTGCACCAAGTCTTAGGGGTGAGCTGTGACGCTTGTGTGCGACCTCACCGTTGGCGGCTGGGTTGGCAGGTGATAGCTGTCCTGCTYGCAGCCCGGCGTGAGGCTGGAATTGGGCCGGCTGTTACATGCGTGACCTAGGCATCTGAAGCCACTGCCTGATGTGAGTGGATTGGAAATACCAGTGAGAAATACTGGTCAGAAATAACTCACACTAGTGCAAACATATAGTTTGGGTACCTTCCAAAAGGCAGATGTTGTATGTAACCTGTTGAGATGCCTACTAGACTTTCTAGTGCCTYGTGAAGGTCCTCATGTTTTCTTCAGTGCTAAACTGTTGACTTCTATTTTTTACTCAAGATAAATAGTTTAATTTCTCATGATGAAGAATGAATTTGGTTATTCTATGTGTACCCACCATAAAATGTCTGTATAAACTGGCTCTGAATTGCTGAGTAGTTGCTGCTTGTACTTGGATTGATGCCTTGGCAGGGTTAGAGATGTCAAATGGATTTTTGGTTTTGTGTAGCTTGTKTTTATATAGCTCAACTGGATTTTTCTTTCAGAGCAACCATGTCATTGCAAAAATGATTTCACTTGTTAGGGTGATTAATTGGTCTTTCTCTACTATATTGCATTATTTTAATATTCTGTTTAGTCTTACCTTTCCCTTTTTACATTTTATCTTTTTATATGGAAATTTCCCTTTTTTAGCTGAATGGAAGTACAAGTTTGTACTGCACTTTGGAATAAGAATAAGTAGCCTTCTAAAGCAAATTCGGTTTCTAGGGCTGCTTTTCTTAATTGAGCTGAGGCCAAGAGACTGTAGGGTGGGGGTGGAATTCAGGATCATGCTTTTTATTTGCTTTGTTCTCTCAGTTATAATTTTAAAGGTATTGGCAGAATTTTCTAAAGTAAAATTAGATGGCTCTTTAATAATTAGAATATTATAAAATTTGCTCTTGGAAGAATATCCAAGGTTAGGAAAATCAAATTTTACTAGCTTTGCCTATTCTTGTTTTTGAATAGGAGTTTTTGACTTAAATCTAAGTTCAGATGCATGCCGTTAATCAATCTCTAGGTTTTATTAAGGATATTTCAGAAACATTTTAGATGGGCAAATAACGATAGTTTTACARGTGGTGAAAAAAGCCTAAAATTTCTGGCAGTGCTGTCATTTSTCCAACTTCAACTATTGTATTAGAGGTAAAGCAATAAGTTACAACCATAAATTAGACTGAATCTTCTAACTGCTAGACTGCACAGCATACACACCTTAACAAACACAGCTACAAAATGGTAATTGTTATTAAATGCAAGTGTTCTGTCTTTTTATAAGCAACAGGCCTGCTRTTGCTCACAGACACACGACTTTAGCATTCTAAACTAACAAAGGAGGAAAACCAGAACATAGTAAAACCGGACAGTCTGAGTCTGAAAGGCACAGGAAAATCTTATCGACTGAAAGAATAGGAGACAGAGTTCAGAAAGGAACGGTTTTCATTAGCTYGTATCAGGTATAATCTCCGGTGCTGGCAAAGTTTTTGAAAGTTGGTTGTTGGACTTCGTACCTTTAACCCTTGTTTTACTGTTATTAGTAGCAGTAGTTTCCTTTATATCTGCCTAAGTGTGCTTGTGTGTCGTTCTAGTTACCTCTCCTGTCTCTCATACATTTCCTCCCCAAACCAATACAGATTTCCCTTTCTTCCCCAGAAGAACATCTTGTCTTTCTGGGAACCCTCTGATTTTCTTCTGTCTTCACCTGGGAATCTGAATTTCCTTTCTCAAAGTACACTCTTCCTGAACAAATTGTTCTAACTTAGTCTTTTAGAAATGGGTATTATGTTTCAAAGCCAATTGTATACATCCTGCTGTCTTGCTATAAATGTTTGTATTTGGTTGTTGGCAATAAGGTACAGTATTAAAATGATGAGATAATGAGAGTGTGGAGCTACAGACAATCTTCCAAAATACTTGAGTAATTTTTTACAGTGGAAATTTCACACCTCTGTCTAGCTTTAGGAAAGATTTGACTTTACGTTAGGGATGTTATTTTTTAGTAGGACAAATTAGGTTTTGCTGGATTCCTCCTCTGCTTCTGATTGTTAAAATATGCTTTCCTCCAACTTTTCCTTTCAGCTACACTTTTTAATGCATAGGATCTGAAAAGAAGTTTTATTTTAGTTCCCTGACAACAGTTCTTCATGACATGATTTTTCCTTTAGTAAGCAAAATATTTGTCTTGACAGAAATAAACAAGGAACTATGGAGACAGTAGAACTGAAATACTATTTCAACTGTAGTTTTGACTGCAACAAAAATTTGTCTATTGGGCAATTTATTCCATTAGAGCACAGTAGCCTTGTGCAAACTTTGCCTTATTAAAAATCTAGGGGCAGAATATAAGAAAGAAATCATCAGTGTGTGGAGCTGAACTTAAAATTACCACTTTTGTCCAAAAGTATCTTTCTTGCCTGGCTTAACTCTCTTTTAAAAAACATTTTACGACTTGCTTGCTCTGTCTTCTTCCATCCTCGTTTTGGTGACAGACAAGTGGCACCAAGGCCGAATTCTACCTAGGTAAAACTCTTCTTACAGCTCTAAATTACTAAAGATTTTGGAATATATGGGGGCTTTTTTGAGTAGGTTTAAKGTCTTTAGTAAAATAAATAGCTAGGAACAGATGTGTGTGTGTCTATCTAGTTTTTGTAGGTCATGATACTTTCAAAGATGAATATCTGGAGCACAGATTTCATCCCTAGGCAGCTTGTCCTAAAACTCTTGTTTCCAGAAAACAGCTATTGCTCCCCCTGCCTTGGAGAAAACATGATTTTGGATGGTCTTTAGTACATAGTCCTTCATGTGRTGATTGTGGCACTTTATCTTTTTTGATATGTTGCTTTGCACAGCATCAGAGATGAGAGAAGAGCGCTGTTGTAGGGAGAGGATGTGCGTTTCTGGTAATGGTTACTTTTTCAAACTGAAACTTGCGGAAGCTGAAATAGGACAGCTAAAATGGACTTTTTCCATATCTGAAGGAATAATCAAYGAGATCGTGTCTTTGATGTGTATACTTCAAATTATCACCTGTCTGAGGTAGGTCATAAAATAATAGCAGGCAGCGATTTTCATCTTCATCTGCAGGAAATTGTAAAAGTAATCTGACTTTGACCTCTTCTGTTAACTTTCCTGTTAGRCATCAGTGTTCAGGATGTGAACTGTTAGCTTTGAACCTTTGCAGAAGAGGTGTATTTGAATTATGAAATGTGTGGTTGGAAAATGGCATTTCAGAGCTATTTTTGCATTGCTTTAATTCATTCATGCCTCAGATGGGACACTAGATGCCGTTCCTTGAAATTGCTGTTCTTAAATTCCATGTAATTGGACACATGGAGACACACAGTATTTTGGATTACACAAGTTTGTGGCATGGCTCTTGGTTTTTCCTAAGGTAGCCTAACTGTGAGTAAATGCATCATCCATTATTTAACCATGTTTGTAAGATCCAGACAGCTGTTAGGACCTTGTGCTTTGGTCTTTAAATGGCATTGCTAGAGGWAACTACTGTTGGAGGCTGTTGGGATTGTGGGTAAGCAGCTAGTAGTACTTAGCCGGTAGTATTTCAGAATAAAAATAGATAAAGTGTTTGAAGAGAAGGAARACTGTGCATGGTATTACCGTGTTTAGGCAATCATTGCTTTGTAAGCCATTCTCTGTTTTTGGACTACTGAGTATTAATGTTCAAATATTTCTGAGYAGAACACAGCGAAACGAGGTTCAGCTTTGAACTTGTCCAGTTTTTCTGTTTTATGATGTTAGAAATGCCCACACTATGGAATGTATGAAAAGATTTGTTAAAATCTTTAGATTTTAAGCCTTTAGACACRCTTAGCTTCTGTGTTTAGAAGGGGCAGGTATGCATGCACTTGCCTATTGCTGCAACCAGAGGTGTTTTCTGAGATCTGGATTACTAGTCAATACACCTTGAATTTGTTGTTCATTGAAATGAATTATGAATTTAAAAAATGTGCAGCTCTTTGATAATGGATTTTTTTTTTTTTGTCCTTTTCTTTGGGGAGATCAGGACTAAAGGACAAGTTTTATTTTCACCTCCTTTGCCGCCTTAGTATAGAGACAGCTTTCTTGTTTTGAAAACAAGATTATCTTTGCTCTGTTGTGCATCTGGTACGTTTATTAAATGTGCATATAGTAAGATTTCAGACTTCTAATTAGGTTCACTGCAATTTGATAGTTTAAAAATTTAAAGGTAAATGATACTTGTAAACATTGCAGTGACYCAGGTGTGGGCTAGATTCGGAATACTTCAGGAAGCACTTAAGTCGTCCCTGTTCTGCAGAACCTGAGCTCAGAGAGAAGCAGCGCACACCAGCTGGCCTGCTGTGCGGGTCTGTGTATCGCACGGAGCTGGGATGCAAATCTTGCTGCAAAGTTTTGGGGATAAAGCGAATTCCTTCTTGGTCTCAGGCCTGCAGTGCAGCACGCACAGGCAGGCATCTGTTGTCCAGGGAGTCAACGTGGTGGTACTTCTATTAATAAGATTAGAGCTAAATCTTTACATTGACAAATGTACCTGTTGCTGTTGCGTTTGAGACGTTATCAGATTGGAAGTCCTTCGTTCCTCTACAGTTGGGTGCAGATTGAGTAGCAGTAGCACGAGCTGCCTCTGGCTGCGTTGCCGGTGTCTCTTGCACGGACAGGCTGTCCTTAATGGTGAGAACGTAACGCAGTGTCTTTGCTTATTTGGCCCGCCCTGGGCATGGTTTGAATCTATTAATGGAAACAATTACTGCCTACTATAGCGAAATGCCAGCTGCTGCAGCAATGCTGTGCAGATGCTGTTGCTTAACTGAATAACTTCTCCCATTGTTCGGTTCCTTGTATTTTGTGAGGATGTCTGTTACCGACGGCAGAGTGTGGAGAAGGCTCTTTAAGGAAGTGTGAAAGTGTTGGCTGGAGACTGAATTTTACGTCTTCAGTAAGTGCAGCCTACAAAGAAAAGGTCCCTGCTAGCAACGATGTGCACCACAGGACTCGGTATTAACTTGATGCTTCGGGTCTCAAGTTAACTAAAACAGTCATGCTGTTGCCTGGAAGTGATGTTGCTGTGTGTCTTTTTACAAGAAACAGTAGAAGGGATATAAGGTTGTTCAGTCAGTACCTGACTTTGCATGTTGATACGAAATTGGTCATCAGTTTGAGGTCTGCTGGWGTTTGAGCCGCTTGTGTGTGTCTTTACGATCCTTCTGTGGCATGTGATGGGCGTTTGCTGGGAGCTGAGGGAGGAGCTCAGTAAGTTAWCAACAGGCAGATTGAAAATTTGCTCTATGAACGTCAATCAGAAAAATGCATTGCTGACGGGAGTTGAAAATCAATGACATGAGCTCAAGATATCCATGTTGGTGAAGAGTAGGAGTTACACAAGATGTTTTCAATGCCGTGGGAGGGTGTCCCTTTATGTAATTTCTCATTTTTGGGGAAAGGGGACTGAATGGCTTCCAGACGCTGTTGTGCTTGGTTAGTGTTAATTAATCTCTGCAGTTCTGGCCTTTATTTTGATAGTTGTCCTTTAATCTAAAAATAATAATTAAAAAACCAGCCCTCAGTCATCAAAACATCTGATGAAATTCATAACCATATCCTGAACTAATACATTCCTTAGTGCTCAGCTGCAACCTTTGTTTGGCATTTTATTACATCCTAAATAGAGACATTGTCAAGCATGTACATGCTTACCAAATACACCTGCATCTTCCTTGGATAATGTGAAGTTAGTGACTTGAAAGGTGCAACTTTTTCACTAGGAGGTAATTGGAATTTTCCATCTCATTTCACGTAGATCACCATAGGGAAATCTGTATGGTAACAGCCCCTAACAAAGTCACTAATTGATTTCTCGTCCTATAGTAACTTATTTGCTATTTAAGTGTTACAACTCAGGACAAAGATTTATACCACAATTACTCTCTTGACAGATTAAGTCATGAATATATTTTGGTGTTTATTAATGGTACAGTACTTACTTTGAGCTGTATCAGTCAGCACAGCGGTAGAAAGGTGTGTCTGAAACATTGCTGTGTGTTTGTGTTAGTGCATGGTAACTAACATGGTTAATGATGATGCTGAAGATACGTCAAAGGGGCTCACTGCGCACTAGCAACAGGGTATGTATTTATGGTCTGTTTTCTAGATGCAAGCCCACACCAAGCCCATGCTGCTGCCTCTTCATGTTTAGTAACAGCATAGATAGTGGGCTAGTACTGGCTTTGAGATTCGTGGTGTCACTGCATCTTCTTTTTGCAGTGTATGTATATTCCAAGAATTTTAAGCATTTCATAAACATGAATCAAAGCAGCTGCTGTGGCTGGAATGGCATGTGTATCTCTGCGTGTGTTTATGAAGATACTGTTCAATTTGTTTAAAAAACTACCAGGATGCATTGTTAACTGTAAACTTTCTATAAAGTAATTTGATGCTTTGTTTTAAAAACATATTGCTGAAACTGTCAACACGTAAATATTTTTTCTGAATTTTTTTTGTATTACAGAATGTTTTAGACTTGCAAATAAAATGAAAAAATGTACATGATATCCTATTTACTGAGATTACATTTTCTTAGTTTATTCCACAGTCTCTTTTCAAACATAAATGTCAATCCCAAGTAAGTAGTGTTCAGATGCCTCCAGGCGAGATTAAATTTTCTTCTTCTAGTGTAAGGCTTCAAAATTCTGAATCTGTCTCTTGAGCTACAGGAATAATTTTTCTAACATTGAATACAAGTATGTGGAGCTGTCTGTTTTGCTTAATATTTCTTATATGATGACAAGGAACAGCAAACCTTAGATAAGAAACTGCAGTACTTGATACTTCTTCCCACATGGTTTCCACTTTTTGTCTGACTTTATGATTAAAATCATGTGCAGTGTAGCTGAGAAGGCCTTCCACAAATCTGGCTCTTTTGCAGTTGTAGGAGAAGGGATTGGGTGAGGTGGAACGGGAAGTTTATCTGCAAAATGAATGGATTTGTACAGTGACTGGCACCAGCTGCAATGCAATTTTTAATACTCAAGAGTTCTTATTTTGTTGAATTTTTACTTCAAATTCAATTTTACTCTGTGATTCAAAAGCCAAGGCTTGTTTTACAGTAGATGAGCTTTTGCTAAAGATAAGTCAACAGAGCATTCCAGTGGAGGCACAGAGCTGGTGGAACTTTTCTACTGGCAAAGCTGCTTTATGGCCCTGAATGAGCAGCATCCTGGTCTGCTTTGGGAAGTTTCTTTGTCAGCATCTGTCGATGTGAGTTTTTTATGTATGCAATGTGATGTAAGTCTGCAGCACTCCAGACTTGTTTTGGCTCAGTAGTGCCACCTCCCTGAATGATGCAAGTCCAAAGCATTTTGATATTTTTTGATTTTTTTTTCCTTCCTGTCATACCATGTTGTCATTCCCTATTTTGAGATGTTTATAAATTTCCTTTAGACTTGAAATGTGTTTTCACATAATTTTATCTAACAAAATCAGGATGAAACAGAAGTTGGCCATTTGGTAAAATAAATAAATGTTTCTATATTCACTGTATGCAGCTGAAGACATTAATACATTACTTATGTATCCTCTGAATGCTCCACAAGAAGTAGTTGAGTTTGAGTATGTTTTTTAAGGAGAGCTTTGCAATTATCTGAACTTTGCAGGGAGTAAGAGCAGAAACCATTTGTAGTCTTCTTGCGCTTTGCTGTTGTACTGTATTGGGATAAAAAATGTTTCTGAAGGTGGTGTTAGAAGCGTATCATGGAACATGATACTCAATGGAACTCAAGTTTTGCTGTTTTGGAGCTTCTTATTGTGACTGCTATTCTGAAACAAACTGTCTAGAAAACAATCTGGCATTTTCCATACTGCCCATTACATTTAAAAAGAAGAAAGCTTTGAATAGTTCTCATTCTTCTAGTGTTAATCTAATCCTTGTACCTGCATTCTTGATTGGAGTGCCCTTGAGAAATGCTGTTGCAGTGTCTGCAGAGAAACTGACACACAAGGAAACGCAAAAGATGGCTCGTTAATGGACTTGCTGCTGACATGGTAGAATATAGGGAAAGGATACCTGGGGWCTAGGACTGGAAGGCTAACGAAAGGCAAAAGAGAGGTACAGAAATGGATGCCCGACAAYRTGATGAAACTCCTCGAAGTACRTGTTGGAGGAAAACAAAGCAAGCAAACAACAAAACCCAACAGCATCCAATAAGCTTTTTTCCATCCTACTGAAAATGTGTATGAGAAACTGGCATTCTCTGGGGTGGTACTAACAGTCTTCATGTGTGTTCTGGTTGAGATCCAAGTTGAAAACAAAAAGGAAAATCAGTTCTTGTAAACAGACCATTGAACGCTGGACAGCTTGCCCTGTAGTTTCCCTGTCAAGAGCTTCCAAGTCCTTAGTATGTTTATTGTTTGAGGTGTTTATAACATTGCAGCTAAGTTCATGTCATACTCCTAATTTTCATTGCATAGTTGTAACATATATTTTTAACACTGAATTTTTACTGTTTATTATGTTAAACATCTGTCATGATTGAGAATCTGTGTGAATTTGCTGTGAAATCGTCCACTTGGAAACACTTTTGTGTCCATGAAAAGGATGATGAAAGTGTGTATGAAGATGCAACATTTAAGTGTTCTCCTAAGGTCTCTTTCAGTGGAACAGTATCTTGAATTTTTTTAGTACATTCAGTAGATGTGCTGTCCCTCTCAGCATCCCAGTTCCATGGTTGGATTCCCCCTTACTGTCAGAGGTGCTGTGTACTGAAGGAGGGGGCTGTCTGACTTCCCCATGGTGAAAATTAGAAGTTAGCTCTTGCCAGTTCTCTTTGCAAGTGCTCAGCAGGGCATCGTGGATGAATACTGAACCTAGATGAGTACTGAACCTCTCATGTTTAATTACTCTTTGGGGCAGGCTGCATCCTCTCAAGTAGTTTTTGAAGTTTCAGTTTTGCAGATGTCAATGTAGCAATGGGAAGCTTTTTTTTCCGAAATACTAATGGTGTGCAAGCTTTGTGCCCTTAGTGTAATCTATCCTTACTGCCATCTACACTCACAGATGAGCTTTTCATATGCTTCAAGGAATGTGGTGGAACTTTATTTGAAATTTCAGAATGGCATCTTGCAACTTTGTGCTAGTTTAAACCCAGAAATGCAGATCTGCAGTGTTGGGCTGGCTGAATGCCCTTAGTGTTTTGCAATGCTCATGTGTTTTCTGAGTTACGGTTCTTCTGGTGCATGGTCTGACTCATATTATTGGTTGCTATTTGAGAATTTCTTACCTGAATAAGGAAAAAATTAATAGCCTATGTGCAAGATAGAGCGAATAGACTTTGAAAATACTCTTGCACTCACATGACCAAGGGGTAAAATGAGTGTTACAAAAATCTCTCCAAGCCAACTCGATCTTAATCTGTCATCCTTTGTCAGGAAGGGTGTTGTAGGATGACTTCTGGAGGGTCTCACAGTTTAAATGGTTATGTTTTTCTCAAGGTGTCTGCATCTTCATCATGGTTCAGAAAAGACGGAGGCGAGTGAGTCACTCACGTAGGTGACCTCTTGCCTGCTTGCCTTTGCTGTGTTTAAAAAGGGAGAGTAAATGCTAGGTCTTTGTCTGTGGACTTTGAAATGAGATATTGTGAAATGGAATTGCAGAACTGAATTTTGAGGGAGGAATTTTTCATCAGCAGTGTCTATAAATGAGAGAAAATAGAAATACTAATGATGACATGCAGTTGTTATGTGGGAAAAGAAAAACTAAATTAGCTCATTTTCCTATTTTCAAGAAACATTTAGGAGTGATAAGAGTCTGACAGTCTGTTGACTGGTAGCTGTAATGAGTAATGTCAGAGTTTGGTGAGCTGAAGGTGAGTGATTAGACTAGGAAACTTGCACCTTTTTTTGCAAATAATAGTGGAAGAGCTTTTTACTTGAAATACTTTTATAATTATCATTCTACTTTGCATCCAAAATAGAAGGCAAGCTATAGATTCCCTACAGAACTTTTGCTCTAAATAGAAGGAGCAAAAGGTGCTATGTGGTTTTTTGTTGTTATTTTTCTCTTAAAGATCTAGATTGGGTAATTCAGGATTCTTTTAAAAATCATGCTGCTACTTTTTTGTTTTTGGTTCTTTCCCTATAGCTGTTTCTGCATATGAGGCGGGTCACTTCTTTGCCCCAGTACTGTTAATCTAAGAGTATTTGAAATGGGATGCTTGCCTGAGCTGCAGCTTCTCTTGTAGCAGATCCTTCTACTCATGCTCTTTTACTTCCACGTCTCAGTTTGCAGATGTAGTAGGTGAAAATAAATTGAACTGGTCTGGAGTTACTGATCAAACAACATGACTCTCAGTCATTTTTGGAGTAGAATGGCTGTTTAAGCAAAAAGGAAACAGTTGACTCCTTGTTACATTGAAAATTGTGGGGAATTGAGTGCTGGTGCTGACTTTTATTTAAAATATTAGTCATGATGGTCAAAGTGGTAAAGCTACACTGAAAAATTAATGTGATAAACTTCTTGAATAATTTTAAACTTAATTCTGTATTTGTCAAACCTGAATTTTGTTTGCAGTATTGCTGCTCGCCTACTTTGCTCCTTCACATTCTTATTCTGATATTACCAACAAAAACCTGCTGACCTCAGTAGTATTTGCTTTCTTGGATCAATAATTAATGTAATGCTTATCAGAGTTCGGAACCTGTGTACCCTTTCATATGACTTTTTATGGTGTTTCAGGCTGATCTGCTTCTTCTGAGTCTGTCTTCTTCCTTAATATATGACTTCTCATTCTTTTCTAAGGATTTTTGTCAACTTTTTGAGAGACCACATGTAATTCTACTTTATTTCTTCTAGCTTGTTTTGTGTAACTCTATTCGCTGTGCAGGCAGATGTCTAGGTAGACCATTTAGGCTGTGGGGTATTTACGGCAGAGATAATTAGCTGAGTTGCAGCTCCGGAAACAGAAGAATTGCATCTCGGTGTCATGGAAGTTTAGCTGATAAGCTTTGCAGGGCCTCACCTCCTCCCGTGCGGAGTCAGCTCAGAAGTCTCAGTGCTGGACTCCCACAGCCTGCTTGCACAGAGCAAGTACTGGGTGCCTAGCAAGGCTCCGTTAGCCTGCGCTGTCTGTCCTGTACCTGGTGTTCGTGTCTGTCCTTGTGAACTTGGAAATGGGAGGAGGTGGCAGTGATGGAGTCAAGAGCAATGCCAGGGATGGGAAAGGGCAAAAAGTCGGTGGGTGTGGGCATCCGCTAGTGTTTCACTAGTTCAGATGCAGTGCAGGATGAGGAGCACATGTTCAGGTAATGAGGCCAAGCTGATGGGCATCTCCTAAAACTCAGAGTGCAGGGACTGGCTATACAGAGGTAGGTAACTGACTCCCCAGTGTTGATTTGGTGTTTGGGAGTGTCCGCAACGTGCTCCCGAGCGGACGCTCTGTTATCTGGGATTTTCCGTTGTCAAGAGTGTTTCAGCCTAACGCTCATCGTGAGTGGTAGATCTGACTGCAGATCACAACACAGACGGTACTAAACAGAACTATAAAGCTGTGCGTGAACACTTTAAGTCAAATTTGAAGTACTTCATTATATATTAGAAACAAAGTAGTTGAAATACTTTTCAGTAAAGTGGGGTAAAACTCTCAGTTTGATTTAAATATACCTATTGATTGAGCTGAATGCTAAATTTAAAGCATGGGTATTTGCTGTACCAGGAAAAGCATTCATTGGGAAAGAATACATTTTTCAGTGTTCTCTCTGTGAAAGAGACTTTCCATTGTGTAACTGCAGTACAGGATGACTTGCACACACTTCTTATCCCAGTGCAGAAACCTAGATCCCCCTTCTTAACTGCCTCTGAATAGGTGCTAACACGGGCCACAGACTGTACTGCAGTCCCTGGGTTAGCATGCAGATGTCTGGGCCCAGTAGCCAAGGTTGGCTTATCAGCATGCAGGCTCTTTAAACATACATAGCTAATCTTTATACTAAACCCCATCATTTCTGTGCAAGCATATCCATAGATAAAGTCTATGCCTTTCTCTTTTTTTTTCTCCAGTTTAACTTTCTTCTTCTTCTACCTTTCATCCTCTTGAACTTCTACCTGCAGTCTCTCATGCTCTTTAAAGATACTATTTAAAGTGTTATCTCCAGAAGCGATGGTGTTTCAGAATAAAGAGATTGAGTGCTGTTAGCAACTCCTGGCAGCACTCTGCTGCTTATTCTAAATTGGAAGCTTTGATTACATTTAATCATCTGCAGTTGGTGTGGTAGCATGTGTGTTGCTTGTGTCTCAGTTCCTTTGCTTTGTGTGCCTCACTCCTCTGAGTAACTTACCTTGTAGTACTCACTGGCAGTGATTATTATCAACTGCTTTGTATTTATGTTTCTGTGTGCTAATTGCTAAATCTCTCTCTCCTGTTCTGAAACTTGCCAGGGCTGGCAGCTTGATTTCACTGTAAGATGACCATGTTTTCTAATTTAGAGTTTGGTTGGGTTTTTTTTTTTTTTTCTGCTGCATGAAGACAAATATTATAAGGGAATAATTTTTCTTTTTTCACAATGCAACTGTGCTTAGCATGCTGCTGCTGACTGGGAGCTAAAACACTCAGCTAGACTCAGCTATCACTCAGYGGGGTGATACAGACTCTCATGTTCTCAAACTCTCCTGCCCTTAACTTGGAGTGCTCCTTTGCTCACCGTATCCAGACTGGGCTGCGCMCTCATTTGGTACCTAGTCAGGTGCTCTCCACCACGTGAAGGAGTCCATGCACCTTCTCTGTGTTTAGACATTGGCTTGTCTCTTTGCCACTCTTTTGCTTTGTTTTGTGCCTGAGCTAATAAAAGCCTGGCTGGACTCGGTGGCTGCTTTTTGTCTGCACAATAAACCTGCAACATGGATAAAATTCTCACAGGTAATGGCAGTGGGTAGATATTCCAAACAACTTCTACCTTTCAGTATAATAATATAGTAGTGTTCCACTCTGTAAACAAACTTTCATAAAATGAATTGTGGATATAAATCTGGCTCTGCAGTCTGAGATCACAACTCAAAAAMCGTTTTGAGGGGATAATATTGTTGGCTGCAAGCCAGGGAGAGGAAGAAGATGCAGGGAGGACAAATAAGAATGATCAATTTTTTCAAGACAGAAGGATTATCTTGTCTTTAAAATATTTGAGCTGTAGAGAGACTTTGGGCTATTGGAGTAAAATTCCATTGAGAATACCACGTGTTGTTTGAACGCGTTGTGTTTTAAATGTAAAAGTGTATCTGGAGACAAACAAATTGTTTAAGGAAGCAACTGTTTTCCGACAGTGGTAYGCTGTGCAGGCTGCTCATCAGAGTTCAGGATGTCTCTGCTTGTGTATTTTGTAAAGATTCCTATGTGGTGATGTCTGCCTTCAATAAATGTAGGAGTTACGTAGTGTAGGAAGTCACTTTGGGAAGGTGATTATGATGACTGGCAATCATTGACTAAATTGTCTCAAGAATTTGGTAGCGAAGTTGCTTAATTTGTCAGTATGGCCTTTATAAACTATGGTAAGACCTGGAAAGATGCAAAAATAAATTTTTGTTAATAATTATACCCCTCTGGAATTTTAGAGGTTAGATTCTTAATCCCCTTATTCYGTGTTGTCAGTTAATTGTGTCTGTATTATCCATCACCGTGTCTCTTGGAGCTTAACACCTGCTGTTGTGTTGGAAAGGAGTAGACCTTTCAACCTTTCCCATAGTGGCTTTGAGTATGAGAATAGTAATTTTGCTACCAAAGGCAACGTGTTGCTGCAAATTCACTGGGCAATTTCTGTGGAGAGAGAAGYTGATCTCAGGTGGACAGTTTTCAGAGCAAAATTATTGTTAAGCTAATCTGCTAGGTGCCTATTTCAAGCACATTACTGTGCTTTTATGCAGAGCAATACATGGAATAAATTGATGAGCAGAGGTTTGGTGAAGCGTGTGAAAGGAGTTACAGAAGTAGCTGGGCTGGACATGCTTGTGTGAAATGCTGGGTTTTGGGGAATGGGATGGGCTTGAGTTGAAAATTAAAATTGATTTTTTTTAATGCTTCTCTTCATTTTAAACTATTTTTGGTATCAAAGGTTTCAAAACCTTAAATATTCTTTTCAGAGTTGTTAGTTTTACAGGTCAAAAACAAAAAAGAAGAATCCAGAGATTTTAGTAAGCAAATACAATAGTAAGTTAGACATCTCTGTAGGTTGTATCCAAGTTTTTATTGCAAAAGATTGTAAAAACAGGGCTTTTTTTCCTCTTTTTTAATATTTGATGTAATGTTTTTAAAGTAGAGACATCAGATAGCTCCTATTTTCTGTCCCTTTCTAGAATTGCCTTTCCTGAGTGCTCAGTTCTCTGGTGAAGAATAATCAGTTCTGAGCATGTTCTTGCTGTCAGAAGGATATTTTTCATCATGTTCCCTGTTTCCTTGAACAAAGTGTTCCAGCTGTCTTTATTCAGTAAAGATACCATCAATTACAAGTAATTAATGGGGCAAATCAGATTACGACCTGTGGGTTTTCTTTTTTAGAGGTAAGATGATTAAAATGTCTATTGTAGTCTAATAATTCTCCATATGGTAGATCTGACCTGAAGTTCTGTTTCTGAGGAAGAAAAACGTATTGTGGATGCTYTTTCATGTTGAACAGTAGAGTTCAGAAGATCAAGATATGAATGAGTGCTGGAATTCAACAAAAAATGTGTTCAAAATTGTCCGAATGGTTTATACCTTACACACTGGAGTATCTTTCACATAACCTTGAAATAMAAAATACAGCATTTTGAAGGGCTTAAAATAATGGTCAAAGTGGTAAGGAAATGACGATCCTTTCATCATGCAGCTCCTCCAAATGTTTTGCAAGAGCATAAGGGAGAACATATCACATTTACTTAATTATTTTTTTAGGAACCTGCAAAGGTAAAATACTGTATTCTCACAAGAATAAATTCAGTTTGCAAATTGCTTCAGGAGGCTTGTCTGGTAGGCACGCATCACCTATCCAATAAGGCTTTTTCCTGACTCTCTTCTTAATGAAACATGTTAATAGTAATGAGTATAAAATAACACCTTTTTTGGGAATAGATAACAGCTAATTTTAATTATACGGCTGTAGCTTTTTAATTTACACATGACTGGAAGGAAGCCTGGGCCTCCAAGCTATTTTGTGCATCAATGCTAAACCTAAAATCTAAAGCTTGCCAAAAGGAGCAAGTAGCAAAAAAGTAAAAGAAAAAAAAATCAAAAGCAACAATTTCATGTAAGTGATGTGAGCTGTCTTAAGTGTCTGTGCAAGGTGGCCAGGCAAACTTTGCTACCTTGCAATTGCTGTTTGCAGCTACTGTGKCTCAGCTGATTCTTGGTAACTTCATTATGTCTGAGCTTATTCAAAGTATTGAGATATATTTCCTAATATATATTCCAATTGCTCCTGTGCAGTATTAACCTTACTATACAACATATAATAAATTATGCAGAGATAATATCTGTGAAGGAAATATTCTTTGAAGGCAGTTTATGCACTGTACACTAGGTTTGCATAGTGTTAAATCTTTAAATTTGTCTAAAAGGGAGCCTTCTTCCTCCTCACCCATTTCTATTGACTGGTTTTGGATGTCTGTAGTTAATGCAGCTTCCTATATTAATAAGATGATCATGAGAGCACCCCAAATCATGATACAGATTTAATATTAGACTCTATTTTATTGGAGTTCTCCATTGTTAAGATCTCAGCTTTGCTCTTTTATTGACTGATCACATTTTGTGTTGGTGTTTTATAAAAATCTGTTGTAGCTGACATGACTTTAGATCAAAGCTGCTCTCTCTCTCATAGAGTTGCTCAGGTTATTGTGTATCAGTTTTAGGAGTGTGGTCATTTAAGCTGAGCATTGACGAATCTATGAATGAAAGCTGGCAAGCTTGGTTAGTCACCTKGTAGTGGTGTTGCCTTCCTACAGTTTCCATACCTACAAAATAAGGTAATCTACTGGTTTTCAGACTGCACTGCACCTATGTTGGTAAGGCACGTAGAAAGAGCCATCAGTCACGTAAGTTTTAACTGACGTTTGTTTGTGGTGTTAGTGGCAATATTTTAGGGGGGCGGGCAAGATGCATTTTTAGAAGGCATTGCAATGGATCACCATGTGAGAGGTCAGTCCTTAATTTCAGTGCAGATTTATCAGACAGTTTGATGTAGTAGCTTAGAAGTAAATGTTTGCGGTAATTGGAAGTTATAAGATGAGGTGGCTCATTAGTATATTTATCAACAGATTCTTAAACCTAGCCACAAAAAATCYGTGTATTTAACTGTACTGTCTTATAACTGTCAGTGTATTAATAACTAGTAAAATAATTCTGATTTCATAATAGGAAAAGGAAAACCTTTAAAAAATGAAAATAGAGAAGAATCAACATTAGTTTAACTTTCATTTAATAAAAAGCACACARTCTGACCCTTGCTTTCGGTTCATGGCACATTTTCAAAGGCTGATCTTTACTGCTGGTAAACACGATTAGTGTCTTTACCACTTTTAGAAAAGTTTTCACTTTCCTAATATATGTTCCAATTGCTCCTATGCAGTATTAACCTTACAGATCAGTTGTGAAGGGGAGCAAAATGCTGACAAACCTAACTTGATGCATGAGATATGGGTTACTAAATAGAGATACATGAAGAAAATTAAAAGACAGCATTCATTTATTAGGAAAAGCTTTACCTGTTCCTTCTGAATTGTACCTTTTTCCATGTAGTCAGTCAGTGTGAGGTGCAGTGCTGCTGAATTCCTTTGAGTTGATGAGAGTTCAGATTACTTTGGCATAGTAGCTAAATCTCTCTTATGTACTCTCTTACTTCTAGTTTCCTAAAATGAAAGGCTGCATAACTTACTGAGGACTGAAGGTTTCAAGCTTTTTCTGCAGAAAAGTGAGCGAGACTTTAGACAACTAATTTAGACTGGATGAACAACTGACCTTGAACTCGAGTGTGATCAGGTAGTGCTTTGCACGTCCGCTGAAGTGACGTCGGAAGTTTCTGCCCTTCAGCTGCTTAATACTGTGCCTTGAGAGTTAATTTCAGTGTTAACTAGTTCTCTTGAAGAAGAGGTGCTTTGTAGYATTTAAATTCATTTTTTTCAACTGTGATACTTATAAAATGTTTTAATTAAATAATTTWAAAAAAATAGCTACTTCAGTTTTGCTAATGCTAAATTAATAACTTCACAGATATATTACACTGGGAACAGAAGGTTTCTTAATGTACCGAAGACTAATAGCTAAAAGCTCAAGTCCAGTGAAGGGGCGCAGAAGTGCACAGTTAATTATTGGAAGAAACTGCTAAAGGAAAGAAATTATGTAGCTGCAAACTTGAGGAAACAAGATAGGTCTTTCSTTTTGCCTTTGACCATCTCGTGCTTCTCCTCTTTCTGGATTATCTGGTGGGTGAGCRAAGTCAGCCTCCTTGCTGAAGTGCAGAAGGCTTTGACCTCTGCTGCTGTGGACAAAGCTGGGATGGTGGTTGCCATCCTCTGGGCTTCTGGTGTCACAGATCATGTCTTTTGTCTTCAAAGCCTACACTAAGAATTACACCTTCAGCCTTTTCTTTCTTTAATACTATGTCTCAGGGTGCTGGTGGGGTGCGTATTGGCAAATCAGGAGGAGTACAGTATGAAAATTAAAAAATGAACAGTTTCATCTGAGTCATAAAATGGGATTTAATAGGTTTGAGAGGAAGTATGTGATAACACATTTTGGTAACCATCAAATAYAAGATGGTTAATTAACCTTTTTTCATGGTCCATGTCTATCAGCTAGGACCACCTTCTTTTAACAACAGCTTTTTCTTTGGTATTTGTCTGYCCTGTGTATTTGGGCTCAACAGTTTACTGAAATGCAAGAATCAGAAATGACTTGGAAATACAGAAAATTGAGGCCTCGTGCAGGCAGAAGAAGGTTGACAGCTCTGAGACAAGTACTGCTTTGGACAGAAGCTGTAGAAGGACAAAAGAGAGAAGGGCGTTATGGATTATGAGCTGTGTCAAGAGGGTTTGTTACAAAATGTGTAGATGAAGAAGAGTAGTTTAGTTTTTGGGGCAGTGTGATAGAGTCAAGAGCTGGTGACAGTTCACAAGAGAATTTCTRCTGCACATGTGCATTTAATAAATGAGATAAATTACCAAAAAGTTGCACATACTCAATTAAACTRTTCAAGTTGTGTTTCCTTGGTTTTGGTGCTTACTGATGCCTACAGTAACAYTGCTGTGACATCAGGGAGAAGGAGGGATGTAAAGCCCACTAGTATCTCCCAGATCATAGTCCCAGAATTCTGCAACTTGCAAGCAGGGGAACAGAAGATTCCTCAGTGTGTATTTAAGATGATGGATTGCTTGAGTGTTGTCCAGTAGCTTGTCTCCTGTCTGTTTAAAATATAAAAGGACATGTAAAATCTTAATCAGTATTCACTTAAGTATCGTTTGAGAGATAGAAAAACTTTCCTGAACACTTGCTTCAGAGGTGCTCATTCTCCGGCTGCCTCTTGAAGCATTAGGGATGCCTCTGATTTTAGAAATATATTTCAGTTTGTATACAGGAAACAGCATATTGCCTTGATGCAGCAGCTTTTCTTTTTTTTTTTTTAAGTAATTTTAGCCCAGTTGATAAACACATTTGGGGAAAAAAAATAAAAGTAATTGTAATGCTTTGTGAGATTGTTATTAAAAGCAGGTGCCAAGTAAATAGAGTTGTCTTTTTTTTTTTTTTTTTAAGTGGTGAAAAGGTTCTTGGAGATGCGTGGTCACTTCTCTGAGATAAGCAGAAACTTTGCCATGGAAGGCTGATGTTAAAGAGCTTGAGTTTTATTATTGCCGGCTGAATAAGCAGCTCAAAGCAGCTAAGGGAATTTTATATTAGTCTTACACAGCTGGAGTCAGTACAGATGGCAGTAATAGTTTCCATCACTGGACAAAGATAAATGGCAGCTCTGGTGTAAACATGGAGGAGAGTTAAATAGAAGTCCCAAGTAACACATTTGCCACTATTTATTAGGACGTGTTGAGTATCTGTAAGACCAAGTGCTGAAGCAAACAATGTCAAATTTTTGTGAACTTCATTATTATGAACAACCTTGATGTTAAGAAAAAGCACCTTTTTAATAAATAATAAACTTACTGCCAGAAGACAGAGAATTGAAGTGTTTGTAAAGGGACGAGGTTTAATGGATCAGATGGGGTGTATGTGCAGTTACAGTAAATTAGAATTATCCGTGTCTCGGATTTGGAGGAAAAAATGGAGACTGAATTGTTGGGAAATGTTTTCTTTTTCCTTAGCTCGTGGCAGAGGTGGAGAATAGAGGCAACGTCTCACATAGGGACTGCAGGAGATTGCAAACAGAATAGTCAATGTTTAGCATTGGAAGAAAAAAATCCTCTGATACAAATTGAAGCTTGGATGAGGTGATTTAGTTGGAATTGGGTCAGAAGGCACTGGTTTCTGTTGGGAGGGCAAAATTGCTGCAAATCCCTTATCACAATTTTCTGAGATTATGGAAGTAATTTGCAGTAATGAAGAATAGATGGCTTTTAAAAGCTCTCCAGGAATTGATTTGCAAAAAAAAAAAAAAAAAAATAGTTCATGAAAGTAACTTGTCTGTTTTGGCTTTCCCTGAATGCAAAAACATTTGAAATGTGGTCTCTGAAGAAATGCATCTGCTTGTGTGTTGGTTTTTTTGAAGTTTATTCCATTTCTTTTTTTCCCCACTCTAAGACATGATTAAGTAGGCCTTTTCAGTCATGCCTTATGCTCTTACTAAATTTTGGGGGTTTGTATTCTATGTTTTGTATCTTTGTCCTATTTAATACCTTAGTATTTTTGTTCAGCATTGTGTTAGATCCACAGATAATACCATCAATTCACATAACTTTCTGTACTTGGTGTTGAAACAGCTGTGCAAAAAAGATTCTTTTCTCTTGTATTTGAAAAGTAAGTAATGAAGTGAATGATAAAGATATACAAAAGTGACTAGCATAGGAACAGTAGTAACTCAAAAAAAAAAAACAACCTCCAGACTTAACTATTTTTTCAGTTACGGCATGGAGAAGAAGAAACCATTAAATAATTGCTTTGATTGTGGAGCTCTTTGCAGGATGTGGGTAAAGGAAACAATTGAGCAAGACTTGGAGAGCAAAGATGGGCTTTTTCATTTTTCCCTGCCAAAGCATCACCAAGCCTTCCCTTGCTGTAGAGCAGCATTCAGAAGCTCTAGCACCTCATGCAACCCTACAGGTAAAATGGAGCGAGCRTATATATTCGGTACGGCTTTGAATTACAATTGTTCATGTAAGGTGTTAATGGTTTGGATGGCATCTTGGAAGAATATTTCTACGTTTGAGAATTCTTACCAATTCTCACATTGTTAATAATCTAGTGTTGCTGTTGGCAATGAAGGAGTGAAGGTAGGCTGGGTACAGGTCTGTCTGCTGCTGTTGGGTGACAGGGACACACAAGGCTCTGTCTAATTTTGCCATGTTGTGCTTCCCTTCTGGAGGAGAGTTAGTGCGAAGGGATTAAATTCGAGCTTTGGTTTTATGTTCCAGGCTGTGCCAGGTTTTGGTACCAAGGTGACGTGTGTGAGAACAGTAATCTTTCATTTAGGGAGGTCTCGGGTATATTTCGCTATGACTTCACTATGGGGACAACTCAGATTTGACCATGAAAGTGCAATGGGGACTSACAGATTGCTAAAGGATAGTCAGTGTATAGAGTACACTTTTTTGTGTGTGATATTTTTTTTTTTTCCCCCTTCATGTGTGAGGTGTGTTTCTGGAAGAGAGTTGCTATTGGGTGATGAGGAGACCTCTAAGAAAACCTGTTTTGAGACAGCTCTTCAAATGGCCATATAATTTTTTTGGTTTTTGAAAACAAGGTTAGAGAGATTTTAGGTTTGTAAAAAATCTACTTTTAAGCTGCTCAGTTAGTTGGAAACAACTACTTCACCCAGATCTTCCTGTATTCTTTTCCCTGCTACTGCCTCCCCAAATTAAAACATACATTTCCAAAATTGCTCTTGCAGTCGTTTGCTTATATGCCCCTCTGAAAGCTTAACTAGGAGCTAGCTACTCATGCTACTCATACTACAGTAATGATGATAGGTTTACTTYAGATACACTAAACTACTCTCTAGGACTAGCATTGGATGGATTTTATTCCTTCTTTGGAAGATTAGTGACCAAGATACTGAGTTTACCAAGGGTGCTGTCATTTGTCTATTGTAGTTATTTATCCCAAAACATGACATTGATAAAATGTGACTTTAATTTAAAGTTCATGCTGGTTTGGGACCTGATATAGCACATGAAATTTCACCCCTTTTTGCAGTCCTATGGTTTTGTAGATAGGCGTCTGTCTACATTGGAAGACTGCACAATAGGGTAGAAGTACCATTAGAAGCAGAAATAACACTGTGTGTCCATGCTTCTTGTAATATTCAGAACTTAGATGTTTTCCTGAAGTTACCTGTTCTTTCCCTCTCTACCTTTTAAACAGAGAAATTAACAATCTCTTTTTTTCTGGCCTTTGATTAGCATAGTAAATAAACTTGGATTGCATCACTTGTTTATACAGGTCTTAATCAGGACTTTTTTCCACAGCTTTGCTCCATTTTCACAGAGCTTCCCTTTTACCATAATTCAGTGTTGTGTTTGACCCGGAGTATGAAGCTTTCATGGGAACAAAAGGTCTGGAGGATTGTTCAAGGACTGGTTTGCTTTTGAAGCAGGATTCCTGGTTAGCTTTCATGCCAATAGTTAGATGATGCCAATAAGGAAACAATTGCTTTTGCTGATAATGGTTCCTTCAAATGCTTGTTTGGGGGTGTTCCTTCAGGAGGAGGGTGCATGCTTTGRTGGAGATTATTACAGCATATTTCTATCACTGTTTTTCTGAGGAAAATCTTCTGAAAAAATATTAATCACCTGCAAGGTATTACTGCAGTATAAGAACGAAAAGCTCCTTTCCTGTGCCTCATGTATTTAAACGATGCTGACTGTGCAGTTTTCGTGTTGTTTGTGCTGTGGGTTAATTATTAATATGTAGTGTATATATATATATATGTAACATGCCCCAGGACACAGACACATGAGTCGGTTAACCCATGATATTTCAAGCTCTCTGTTTTGGAAGATTGCAGACACCTCGTGAAACCCCTAAAGGTGATTTGTCTGTAGATACGGGACTAAGTATATCTCTGGATGAATTCAGGCTGCATTTCTCATGCTTAAGTTCCTGCCCTTCAAGGCACCAATCCTCTATTACTCGTATTTTTGACAGCGTCTGGTTTGTATATACAYCTGACTTGATCGAGGGTTATTAGTTAGACTTTACTCTTTCTGCTCTGGATTCATAAAGCATTATGTCTTTAAGTTCTTGGAAACCTGGTAGCCAAATACTGAAGGAGGATGAGTCTAGCCAACCACTGGATTATCATTCACGTTATTGCAACTGTAAGTGCCGTGTTACAGTAGCTTTTTCTGCTTTGGTTTGATACATGATGTATTTTCCCTGTGGAATGGACCAGATGATTTACACATTCTTTTCAGATATTTTGGGGAAAAAGCATTCTCTCACCTTGTAYTTCTTTAATGTTGATCTAAAGTCTGATCCCATTATATGAAACTCTCTATCCTTGTGTATAGAAGAGGACAGATCCAGTGGCTTCTTTGGCCTGAACAGATTTATGCTGAATTTCCCATCAAGATCATGGGTGGGTTGCAGAGCTCTCCTGCGCACACCCTTATCTTCTGTTCAGCACATCTGACTGGACTGTTGCTCTGGAAACCGTTGTAATGTCACAAGTGACTTCATTATGATTAAATGAGGGGAAAAAAAATAGAACAAAAGAGCACATTCCTGTTTCAACATGCAACTTGGAAACTTAAACTGTCTCACATACATTCTCTGTATTTCAGAGCACTTTTTGGTAGCAGGACACAGATCTGTCCTGCTAGTCAGGAATAAAATCTGTGATTTGAAATTGCTATTATTTATTTCCTTTAAATAGAATCTGTAATTGACCGATGTAGTTACAATGATAGCTGTTTTAGACTCTATTAAAAGCTGTGCATGGACCTGTCGAAAAAGAATTTAGTATTTACACTCATATCTTTCTCCCTTACAGAGACTTAATTGTCTTAAACACTGAGAATGCTTTAGTTTCCAATTATTTCTGGGATTATTTCCTGTTTCTCTCTAGCATCTGTATAATATTTGAGTTTCTGAAGGAGGTCTGTAACTGCAACTAAACAGAAGATTATAAAAATGTGCCAGGATGCTGCAAAAATATTTGGCACTGTCTCAGCATTGTTACTGATCTAAAGGGATTTCTGTGTCTTTCGTGTTTACTTATGTGGGTTTTTTTTCTCAGTTCACATTTAATAGCTTGTCTGGTAAGTTTAAATCTTTAATGCTGTATGGTAGATACAGAAAACTTATTAATGACTGAAAAAGTGGAATACAGAGTTACGGTTTCCTAGACCTGCCCCCCTGTCTTTTTTTTCCCCTTAACTCTCTAGAWGCTGCTTGCTGAAGGTTACCCAGTCTCTAGTATTCTAAACAGCAGATTCTTCTACCCGTACAGCTTGCAATCAAAAATGGGTAGTGGTTGGGAGTCAGGTCAGTGATTCTTGCTTGGAGGTGAGARGGAGGAGAACACGAGGACATCAGTAGTTCCCCAGGGGTGCCACCGCTCCCTGGCACGGTGGTGCGTGTGCAGTGCTGGCTGGATGTCCAGTTAATTCACCCTGACAGTCTCACCGGTCCTCAGCTGCGGGTCTGGGTTACTCACTGGTTTCTGTAGTAGCAGGGTGTGCTGCTGKTCACGTGCTGGTGCTTTGCTGGGAATCTCTCCAGAACTAGTTTCTGAGCTGTGGCAGCCTGTCCTTGTTCTGGGCCTTACAATAAAGGGGGCTGCCTGCTGCTTGCTGAGGGGTGTGCGTTCATCTGCRTCGCCGTTCGGAGCGCTCCTTGCTACTCCTGCTTCTGTGAGGAGGTGAAATCAGAAATAGGTCTGCAAAAGTTTAAAAAGGCTTGGCATATACGTTTCCATTAAGACTTCTAAAGATAATGACAAAGCTGAGGGTCATGCGTTCACGGAGAACTGACTTCAGTCATGTTGCTCCCAGGAGCAGCTTGATAGGTGCCACCACAAATTAAGATAATGAGTTTAGGACACATGTTTAAATGCATCTTTTTTTTTTTCTTTTTTTTTTTTTCTCCTCCTTCATTCATTCAACTTACTTTTTTATTGTTACTGGTTTGTTACAGCAAATGAAGTAGTTGACCTGTGGGATAGTGTAACAGAATTGGCTGAAGTATAGAAAGTAAATGAGGTGAGGCATGCTGCAGAGACCCAAGAGTAGTTTTTTCTTTGGCTGTATCCATATAAATTGCTAAAATGGATATTTGCAGCCATTGATAAACTTTGAAGTCATTAATACTTTCAAGTAAATTGTTATTTTCTTCCCTAACAGTGTCTAACGCCTTCCTTTTTTGACAAAGCAGAATGAGTAAGCCTATCCTGAGTAATACGTGAATTATCTTTTCCATTATCTCTCAGGAAGTTCTGATTGTTTCTAAAACCTTGCGTACTACTGATCTGCTACCTGAGGAATGTGTCCACTCCCTCTATTGTATAAATACGTGGTGTAACCATTAATATGAATCTGTTGTTCAGTTGTTCTTTCTGCAAAAATAATTAACAGTATCAAACCAGTGTATTTTCTTGTACAAAGCAATCATTTTCTCTGAATGTATGTTTTTATAATCTATGTAGGTAGATGTAGATGAGCACCTTATCGCTAAGAATCTTTGCATAATACCATGTGTGCTATTGCTTTTGTTGCTGGAATCCTAAGTTAATTTCKGAATCATAAATTCTGATCACAATATGAAGGCAACCACTTAGTCATGCTGTTTCTGAAGAAGCTCTGAAGTAGGACTTCATTATCAAGGAAAGTATTGCGAATACGCATATTCCTGGATAAATCAAATACTGGTAACACTCACATGCAAAGTGCACATTTGTTCAATCAAAAGTCCATCACAGTAGTCCTGTGAATTATCAAAAGTTTAATAAACGAGATATCGTGTGTAAATATCTAATTCACAAAATTCAGACAGACCTATTTTCATTGCATGCTGTTACTGAACATATTTAAGTTGATATTTTTAGCAGATACACATTGTCCTGAGGCACCGTAGTTGTGAGAGGCCAGTTCTTTCTGAATTGCTATTTATAGGCTGGCCTGGAATGCTCACATGATGATATTGTTTGTAATCTTGGGTATTTATATTGCCAGCGATGCTATGGCAAAGAGCTTCTCAGTATTTCCATTATACAATTCTACTTCCAAGCTGTATACCTAGTGCCTAACATAAAGCTCGGCTTGGAGGTTGAGGATGTACCTCCTCTGCGAGTGGAATAAATGCTGTCTTCATATTTTTGAAAGAGCTATGTGATTGTAATGACTTGTATATTTCATTATCATGTTGCTACAACAAATATTAAAACACATGGAAGTTAAAACAGGGTCTGAAAAGTATCCATGGAAAAATGATCAAAGAATAGACAGGAAACTGAAACTTAAGTGTTGCAGTTTGTATGTGAGCTCACTCTAGTACAGTGGAGTTCAATGCAAAATGTCCAAGGCACAAATGGTTTGGAGCTTGGTTAGCGAGACCCTGTTGAAAATACGGGCCAAAATTAATGTTGGCAATATGTCCACATTTTGTTTCAAAGTGTTTTTTAGTTTTATTAGCTTAGGTTCCCTCCAGTTCTTTAGCACAGTGATTAAAAAAACAAACAAACAAACAAAAAAACTTCATTTGAGGATAGTGGAAAAGGAGGAGCAGAAAATAATCAAGCTGGCAGGAAAAGTGTACAACTTATGTGTAGTTGTAATAAAATATGTCAAGGCAAAAAGGTGAAAACCAATATTTTTTTTTGTCAGCTGCTTAATGGAATTTTTCTCTCTCTCTTCCACCTATCCTGTTATTTTTTTGCCCTCCTTTCTAAAATGGTTTGAATTGCTTACTTTTCACTTCAGGGTATTGATCTTTGGCTGGTTAAGTTAGGTAAGGCCTTCCCTGTGTTTGTCTTGTATTCAGGCCTGAATTTTGTACCTTCTGTGTTTACTAACCTTCAGTTTTATTCTCTAATATCATTTCACCAGCTTAATTTACAACCCAGCAAGGGGTGAAGAAGCAGCTACGTGTAACAAAGGATACTTTTGTGCATTTAAACCTGGGCTTTGCAAGCAAATAAACCTGGTCCTTCTTAAGTTTAGTTTAAATTTTGAGAAATCTTAGTGGTAAGCTTTTGGATTTTGAGCACTTGCTTTCTCTTTTAAAGAATTTGTCTTTATTGCCAAGTTAATCTCAGTAGCAAACACCGTGAGGGAGGCATTGGACGTTTTTGTGGAATCTCCTATCGTCTCTTCTACCTGTTTTTGTAAAGCTCCAAAAGCAGCTTCAAAAGTTCACCTGAATTTAAAAAAATATGCACATTTACTAATAATATTCTTTCTAAATTCTCAGTCACTCARAAGGTGTATTTTCCCACTGGTTATGAGTAGAATCTCACCCGTGATATTCTGAGTGGTGTATTGTTACAACACTGAACAAATTGTGTTAGGACAATAGCAAATGCGATACTTGAAAAAAGATTTTTTTTCATAATTAGGCACAGGCTTTTACACTTGCGTTTGTGACGAAGATTTCTCCCGACTACAGATGCACAGAGCAGCATCTAGGTGCTCCGYTCCAGTTTGCTCAACATCACACCGCTGTGACGGCATTGCTTGTCAATGCAGACTTTGAGGAGACTATTTTATGGTTGCTCTTTGCATGTCTCTTAGCAAAGAGGAAGGTAGCCCTCTGAGGCAGCCCACCTGGGGACAGAAAAGGCTGTAGCTCTGCTCGTGCAGAGCACACGTCCACGGTGCTGTCACCGCGGGGTCTTGTGTCGAGATTTCAGCTGAGGAGCTGTTGGTGCATCTGTGGCCCTTTCTACCTTCAGCTGCGTACGTGGGGACCTTTGCTCACCAGTGCTCGTGCTGCTCCAACCAGATCCTGCGAGGTAAAAGTTGGAGATAGTGAGCGCTATCCGCTTCTGCTGTCTGCCACTATGGTGCATGGAGAAATGACCACTGATTGTCATTTTCTTCTATAAGGAAAMAAAGAATCTTTCTCTTCCAGTTGTCCTTCTATTCTTCCCTTCCCCTGCCCAAAAGGTTGAAGAATTTATTCATTATGCTTGAAATAAAGAATGAATTCATTTTAGAAGGGGATTTGAGTGTGGGATCCCCACTAACAAAACAAAGACAGGAGAGGATTTGACGAGACGTGCATTTTTGTGTGAGGTAGCASAAGGTACATGAAGTAGAAACAGAATTACAATCCCAACATGTAGCCGCTCAGTTTATGGTGTAGTAATGTAGATGGAAAGCTGTGTCTGTATTTGAAGGAAGCTTTTGTGTGTTAGATTTATCTTGATCCTCATTTAGAATGTGAGGGATAGGAAAGCTAAGATGCCTGTAAAATTTTCCATTGCAACCTATTGAGAAGACAAGGAAGAATAAAGCAAATATTTTTAGTCCTTTAGATTACAATGCAAAAATACTGTCTCTAGCCTTGCTTTTTTCCTGTAGTATCATTTCTTGCATGCAGCTTTTGAATTGGTTGATGCCACAAACCTGTTTGCAACGTATTTAAAAAAAAAAAAAAAGTACTGAATGTTGCTTCATGTTCCAAGCTTTAGATTTTATTGTGCAGACAGGTCCTAAGGTAGAAGGACATTTTTGCTCTATTTCACAACTCAGTACTGTCGTTTTGGTTTTGGACTTTTGTATCACCTTTTTCCAAATTGCTACGACTTTTAATTTGCAACTTTCTCTTCTGAAGCAATGGTAAATGGTATGTTAGTAATGGCATCATCATTTCAGGTGATTGGAGACAKCTGATCAAGGGGTTCTGCAGTTAACTTATCAACACTGTTAATTTAGTTTAAAAATTAGTGTCTAGCAAAAGTATCGATAGCATTTTTAAGAGTCAGACTTAATTATTTTCTACAGTGCTTTTCAGCAATTCCTACCTGAATGTTATTGGGTGGATAGTTTAGCTAAGGTCTCGCACATGATTGTTTGTTCCCTTTGGAAGGGACATACTCTTTCTGCAAGTTTCCTTAGCCTCTTTGTAACAAGACTTCCAGAAGATTCAAGACTCAGAATAATTTTACAGGTTCCARTGAGTTATTTTAAGCTAACAAGGCACTAATGTTTGTGCTTCAAGTATTTTGGAGGACAAGAAGCCAGTCACAGCGCATGGACTGTGACTTTTGATTTCTCTTGGTTAATAAAAATCACAGACTCAGTAGGRATGAGCCCCGTGTCCAACCTAAATCTTCTCCCCCACCCCTGCACATCTCRCGTGGAGTCCTGAAGAGATCTCTACTTGGTCTGGTATTTCTTCTTTTACAAATGCACTGGAAAAGGGGTGAGTACTGGTATGACACAATRTATTGGCAGCACTACGCTGCTGCTATTAGTGTGCCAGCCACAGAAAGTTGTGGGAGGACCTTCAGGTGGGTTGTGGCTGGCTGATAAAAGGGTACATGAAACTTGCTGTGAAACRCAAAGCTCTTCTGGCCTTACGTACTCAGTGGTGGTTTCTGGAGTCCCTGTTCTCAGGAGAATCATCTTGGAGTTACTCTTGTTCAAGGGAAACATCAGCTTAGTGCTCAGCAAATGGGTGAAAAACAGCAAGGGACGGTTACGACCTRGTGGGGAAACATGTTGGGAAAGAGCAGGGAACAAGGGAGGAAGCTTCGTGTCTCTATGTCACCTCAAAGTGATCTTGACTGCTGTGTTTCATTCTGGTCGTCTTGTCTCAAAAAGGTGTGGTGGAGCTAGGGAGAAGTAGAGAATGGCAGTAAGGGTGGTGAGCTTCTTACAGACCACTTTTTACCTGAGGAACCAATAAGTAAGTGAGAAGTGTTTGGTCTAGGAGAAGACAGCTGGGGAGGGGGAAGGGGTATGGCTGGAGATCTGTACATCCATGAACAGGAGGAGGAAYGATTTACTGCCTGTTATCTGACAGGAACTGTGGGACTTCACCTTAAATTATCAGGAGATGCGTTCAGAACAAATACAAAGATATGCCCATAATTAAACTGCGGACTTTGTTACAGGGTGGTGTCACTTTTAAAAGTCCATGTGATTAAAAAATGGTTCGGCAAATTAACATGGAAGAAAAATCRTCGAAGGCTATTAAGCTCAAACATACTAGGCTGCAGCTGAGTTTTCTGTTGCATTTATCAGGTGGCTTGATGAACGGGTCTGRTGACTGTCAGAGGCAGGATCTGCCCCTTTTGTGATATGCCAGTGCCCTAGCAGTCAGTTCCATTTCACCTCTCTCTCCCTGGGTTCATGTTCCCAATTGCACGTTGATGTTTACTGTGTACATTCCCTGCATTGGTACAGCTCGTTTCTSGTTCTGTAAACTAAATCGGTGAAAATAACTTTAAAAATAATGGCAAAGCAAACTAATGCTCCCCCCTGACACTCTGACCCCCCTCGCCCYGCATTTATCTGGCAGAGGCACGGCCGAATGGGACAGACTGTGGCACGGAGCTGGGAATGGGAAGCTGGAGAAGAGCAGAAACTTCTTAAACTGGCTTTGCCTCTGGAACAATTACAGTGAGGTATTCTTAGGGCAACTGTAGCCAATGTCTGTTMGTCTGAAGCTTACTCATTCTGCCTCAGACCTGAAACAGAGTGTACACACTTGAAACTCTACCTGTTTTTCCTCCTCCCCCATCCCCTGCAGAGATAAAACTGTTTCACCTGCAGCCTAATTAAAGGTACAATCTCTGCTTTCAAAGTTTTCCTTTCTCTGTTTTTGAGATGTGCTCAGAAAGAATTTGCTAGCTAAAGTAGTTCTTCAGCTTTCAAAAATTAAGCGATTTCAAGAGTTTGTGCCTCCTCCTTTCTTTCTGATCTCTGATGCAACCTGAAATTTGTCATAATTCTTCCCTTTGCAATCCACRGAAGACCTAGGCAATGGTTCTTCAAGAGTACTGTAGGAATATAGCAAAGGCTAAAGAGGGTTATRCTTTTTATGAATAAATATTTTTGTTTCTAAGAATGTTCATATTTTCCAAACTGTTTAAATGCAAATGTTACTTCATAAGCAATGCAGTATAAATACCACATAGGAACTATGCCGTTCTAAAAGACACTTGGTAGAATCTATTTTGGAATATTCTCTACRTTTCAGATTCACTGTGTTTTAAGAAATATGAATTCAAACTGATTTGAAGTTAAGATGGCTAGAGGACTGCAGAACCTATGTAAAAGTGTACTTAGAACTAGGAGGGAAGCGTAACGCATGAGAGTGTATGTAGTAAGCTGTGTTAGATTGAAGTGTTAAATTACAGGACAATGTTGGTACAAGAACAAATAAATGAGATTAAATTTCTTCAATATCACRAATTGGGATAGCTTTCTGGACAGCAGGAGAATTAATAGCCTTCCACGAGGCAGAACATAACTGACTTTGAATTGTTCAGACTCCATGTCAAAAGACTTTACGGTGGTGTTGCCTGTGACRGTTGTAGACTATAAGACCTGGAGATCCTTGCTCGATGTTTTATTGCCTTATTGAGCCAGTTAATGTATATTGGCAAAAGTGATCTCACTTTTTAGCTGTAAGAATAGACATAACTCATTTTTTGTTTCTGTCTTTTCAGGAAATACTGAAAATCCATTTCAGTTCTTAGGTAATTCTTTGATCACATTAATGACTTGTGCACCATAATATTGTGACCTCTTTCTAGACTTTAAAACCATCAATGTCTAAGAAGTCTGAGATGACTTCTGTTTCTCTYACGCTATCTTATAATGCTCACTAAAACTGCATTCTAGCTGTGCTTGTGATCCTGTGATTCATGCATCCACATTTACTCTTTGAAATCAACACTTCTTATATTGCGAACTACTTGCAATACTTTATCTGGAATTTTACTTGTGATTTACAGTGTAGCATTGCTGTTTGTTTTCAAAAACAATTGCAATTTTTATGGGACAGAGGCCAACTGTTTGTGTATTGTAAAAATGAAGTCTACTGTAACAAAACAAATAGTTCTAAATTATGCCCCTCTTCTGACTTTGAATGATACGCTACAATTGCTTGCATTTAGCTGTGAACTCATTCTCCASTGAGGCACTTGAAAGCTATATGTGTCTTCCCTTAACTTTATAGACAGAGTCTCTATGTAAAGTCAGCAGTAAATCAGCTTTGTCTGTTGTAACCATTTATGATATTTTTGAATTGCACGTGCAAACTTTTTTTTGGTGTGTGTGAAGAACTATTTGAATTTGTACCTTATGCCTTCTGGCTCTTACTGAGCTTTCTTTCAGAGTTTGTCTTTAAGCATTTCATTTGCACTRGAGCTGTACAGAACTGTCACTTTCTTAGTAATGACTGTGACCATCTGCTTAGAACTAAAGAAAATAGAGATTAAATTAAACCCTCTATCTGCCAGAGCAAAGTAAAAATTGCTACTGTGATGTTCAAGTAGTACTGTCCAAGCTTGTCCACTGAAAATCAATAGGTGAAACCTGGATGCCAGTACTTGCCTGGTAACATCACTTGATGGGCACAATGTATAAATATTCTTCAAAGCAGACTGACTGTATCTTTTTGGAGACATGAAGWAATTTCAGGCATAAACAGGTGTGAAACCCCACTGAAGGTTGCTTGGGCTGCCACGAATTTTATATTTCATGTTGAAAATTTCTTTCTATGAAACAGAGATATATGGGTTGGTACGGGGAGCACATCATCTAAGGATTTTTAGAGGTGTTTTTTATTGACTTGTTTTAGTTGACACAAGTCTGGGATGATAGTAATGGTTACAAATTCCTGAATCACAAAGCTTGCAGGTCGTCGCTTATACTAATGTTCATGCTACCACTCTGTGCCACRATATCTTTAAAAAAATTGATTTTAGCATTTTTCACAGAAGGGYTGAGGTTGGCAGGGACCTCTGGAGGTCACCTGGTCCASCCCCCTGCTCAAGCAGGGCCACCTAGAGCCAGTTACCCAGGACCAGACGGCATTTGACTAACTCCAAGAATGGAGACTCCACARCCTGCCTGGCAACCTGTGCCAGCGCTCYGTCACCCTCACAGTGAAAAAATGTTGATGTTCAGAGGGAACCTCCTGTGTTTGTTTGTGCCTCTTGGCCTGTCACTGGGCACCACTGAAAAGAACCTGGCTCTGTCGTCTTTGCACTCTCCCTTCAGGTATATATATACRCTGATGAGATTCCCCYGAGCCTTCTCTTCTCCAGGCTGAACAGTGCCAGCTCTCTCAGCCTTTCCTCATTGGAAAAAAGCTCCAGTCCCTAATTTTTAACTTTAAAAATTTTTAAATTTTTTCCTGATTCTCCAGCACATAAAGCCAGGCTTCCATAAGAGCATGAATTCAACCATTTAGGATTCAATTAGATCTAGAAAAAGAATTTGCTTAATACTGGATTCAAATATCATTTGGGTCTTTTAATTTGTGACCTGTTAAGGTCATATATTCCAGTCATAAGATGATCCTTGGTTTTTTTAGCCCTGCGAAGATGTTAGACTCTTATTGTTGCTACATGTCTAAATACTTCCTATTTTGTTGTACGTAAGCGGTATTGTATTGGGTTTGCATGGCAAGGTTTTGGTATTGGAGGGGGGTACTGGGGTGGCTTCTGTGAGAAGCTGCTAGAAGCTTCCCCTATGTCCGACAGAGCCAATGCCAGCCAGCTCCAAGACGGACCCACCGCTGGCCAAGGCTGAGCCCGTCAGCGATGGTGGTAGCACCTCTGGGATAACATAGTTAAGAAGGGGGAAAAAAACCTGCTGTGGAACAATAGCCGAAGAGAGGAGTGAGAATATGTGTGATAAACAGCCCTGCAGACACCAAGGTCAATGAAGGAGGGAGAGGAGGTGCTCCAGGTGCTGGAGCAGAGATTCCCCTGCAGCCCCTGGAGAAAAGACCATGGTGAGGCAGGCTGTCCTCCTGCAGCCCATGGAGGTTAACGCTGGAGCAGATACCTGCCTGCAGCCCGTGGAGGACCCCACGCCAGGGCAGATGGATGCCCGAAGGAGGCTGTGACCCCGTGGGAAGCCTGCGCTGGAGCAGGCTCCTGGCAGGACGTGTGGACCTGTGGAGAGAGGAGCCCAGGCTGGAGCAGGTTTGCTGGCAGGACTTGTGACCCCGTGGGGGACCCACGCTGGAGCAGTCTGTTCCTGAAGGACTGCACCCCATGGAAGGGACCCACGCTGGAGCAGCTGTAGCCTGTGGGAAGGACTCATGTTGGAGAAGTTCATGGGGGACTGTCTCCTGTAGCAGGGACCCCGCGCTGGAGCAGGGGAAGAGTGTGAGGAGTCCTCCCCCCTGAGGAAGAAGGGGTGGCAGAGACAACGTATGATGAACTGACCGCATACCCCATTCCCTGTCCCCCTGTGCTGCTGACGGGGCGGAGGTAGAGAAAATCGGGAGTGAGGTYGAGCCTGGGAAGAAGGGGAGGGATGGGGGGAAGGTGTTTTAAGCTTTAGTTTTTATTTCTCATTACCCTACTCTGATTTGATTGGTAATTAAACTAGTTTCCCTGAGTTGAGCGTATTGTGCTCATGATGGTAATTAGTGAATGATCTCTCCCTCTGCCTATCTCGACCCACGAGCCTTTCRTTATATTTTCTCTCCCCTGTCCAGCTGAGGAGGGGAGTGATCGAGTGGGTTTTGGTGGGCACCAGRCCTCCAGCCAGGATCAACCCACCATGGGTGCATACTTTGTTTTTCAGTCCAGGAAAACTTAGGGATCTTGTTTATTTTTCCACAGTGCTAGTTGTGGTGGTTGTATGGAAGTCTGGAGTGTTTGTCACTGCTCTTACTTATGTCTTACCTGATGGCACGAGAGGTCTTGCCAGCAAGCTTTGCTGTAAAAAAGGAAATGTTTGTGGCTCAAAGTAATATAACGTTTATACAAATTGTTACAGATTCAGAGGTCACTGGGGAAGGGGGAGCCTGTTAAATTTTGTTGGTGTCACCTYCCCTGTTGTATAGCATGTGTTCACTGACAAGTAACTTCTTTACGTTTCTGGTGTCTACCAGAAAGGCATCTGACSTCTGTCTGAAGCCCTCAGATGGAAGACCTGTGAGTGCCATTGCAGTTGCCACCCTTCTCTGCTGGAAATTATCTATTCTCAGATCCTAGAAATGAGTTCAGGTTGTGCCTTTCCCTGCCAGGTGCAGTAACTTAGTGCTTAATGTCTTCTCTTTGTGAAGATTGTTAGCTGCCTTGGCAGTTGTTCTGGTTTTGTTAACTGATAAACTTCGAGCACACACTGTGAAGAATTTTTCTAGCCTTTGGGTAACTTTTGTGGTTCATTTCATGGCACGCTAGGTTACTAGAGCTACCTAGAATGCTGCCTAAGCTTGGTAGAGATCAGTGAAGAGATTTCTGAAGATCTCACTTGCATGAATGCTATACAAGAATAAAGTCTCCTTAGTACTTCTGAGGTGTTTGGTCCTGCAACTACTCAGKAGACCTTATTCACTCTGTCTGTTTATGTAGAGTTTACATTCTTGGTATATTGTTCCACACAATAAACCTTTTTTATCCCGTGAATCACCATCATATTTCTCTGCATAGCATCTACTTTCTGGCAAATGGTAGCAGTTGTTAACCCTGTCAAAGCAAGTAGTGTAATCTCAAAGTCACCAAAACAGCTGGCGTTGCAGCCAGCTGACATAGACTCTCTTCTGCAAAATCTTTCCAGTGAAGTGATGGAAATTGCTATGYTAATGTGTATTGTCATCAAACCTGGGGAAAGTTTTAATTTCGAATACAAATTAATGAACAGTATTTTCTTTCTGATCAGTTCATTTAATGTTCACGTCACTAAAAATGCAYGCTAGGATGAAACAAAAATAGTAATTTGTGAATTTTCCTGAGTYTTCGACAACTTTTTTGTACTACAGTTACATTTAAAGAATGCTAACATACATTTGCAGAGCTRTGTGAAAGGATGAAGTGTCAAGCCCAATTAGCATCTCTCTTGAAATCTCATTAGTAACATAAAGTAGATGAAATTTGAATGATAATTTTCCCTGATGTGGTAAAGGAATGTGACAGTGGGGGTTCCTGTCTGTTGTCCAGCCTGAATACATGGTCAGGACTGTTGCACTCATTTCTTCAGAAACTTCTCAACTATATCCTTGTCCTGATTGACTAAGAAAGGATATGCTTACCTCCCAGCAAAAATAGTGATTTTTTTTTTTGTTTGTTTTGTTTTCTTTTTTCCATTTACTGAGGAAAGGAAGGTGTTACAACCAARGTTCAGATCCAGTTACTCAGTTAACACCTACGGTTTAGTTCTTTCCAGTGCATAGTCTTTCCACTGACTGGAGATCTTCTGTCTTGATCCTCGTCAACGAAGCTGCTAATTGCTGTTCATCTCTTTGTAGCAAATTGTAATGCTTGAGTTTTGAACAGGCAAACTAACAAAGGAATTTAATTTATGRATTGAGTTAGGAACTAACAGAGGAATTCAATTTATGAAATGCTACATTGCTTAGCAAACTTCCTTCACATGCCTTTGAAGGTGATCTCTTGCAATAAATACTGTATATAGTGATAAACAGGAGTGTATTTTTCAGATAGCTTTGAGCACTGCCTGTAGAAGGGGTACAGGCAGCATGTCTGAAGGAATTTCTAAGGAGCGGTAGCTTTGAAAGGGAATGTTTTGCCATTGATGTTGGAGAGACTCACGAGGTAGTTAATAGCTGGGAGTAGCTAACCCAAGTGACTGGTTGGTTGGGTGTGAGAGTCGCAGTGGAGTCCGTGCGCGGAGTTGAAATGCCAGTTAATGCTTGGGGTGTTTCTCTCCTCGAGAGTCCTAGTAATAAATGCAACAGAATAAGAATGATGTGTGCCTAATAAATGCCATGGTAGTTTTATTAACACTTCTAGCATATTTTTCCACATATTCTCCAGAAATATACTATGTTTGCCCTGACGGCAGTTTCATTRCGTTCAGGCTAAGAGTCATTCATTTGAGCCTAGTCTTCAGAGCTAACAGATCYTGCGTTCTGAGATCACATTCTTTTTCCCCTCCCTCTTTTCCTCATCCCTCTGAACCTGATTAGTTAGTAAAAATCTCCTCGTTTAGATTCTTTCACGTTCAGTTTTATTGAAAAGGAGGGAAAAAGAATCAGTTTCAAAAGGGTCAGGACTACTTGGTGAAGTAACCACTAGTAGGAATCATTACGTAGAATTGCATTCCTTTGCCATTTTGTTATGAGGCTAGTTGGATGTTAATAAGAACAAGCTTAATATGCTTATGATTGTGGTTATGCTGTACTTCTGATAGGTGTAGAAGGTTTTTATTACAATAATTAGAGTCTTGGATAAGCTTTGAATAAGCATGATTAAAGACTTGCGGAAAATAGATTATTTAATGTGGTAGGTTCTGGAYAGGGTCTCAGCAGTCAAGATTGAGTTAGAGCTCTTTTATCGCAGATCAGAATGACAATTTTAGTCAGTTTTTGCCTTTTCAGTGAAACTAAGCAAATTAACTGAAATGGGATAATTTTTTTAAAGCTTATTTTATGTGGGAGGGTAGACAGATTTTTATTTTTTTTTTAGTGAACTTTCTAGGGAAGTGATAGATTAATCTTTCTGCTTATGGGTCGTGACTGTTCTAAGCTGATCGCTGTTTGCAAAGTGATGTGCTGTTGCACGTAGGACAGGTATCAGCCCTTTTTCAGGCTGTCAGTAGAAGTTGTTTTTACATGAACACCAAGGCTTCCGTATAAAGATTAGAACCACTTGAACTTCACGTCAACAAGTTGCTGACATTGGAATAATAATGCCTTGGGCAGTAAAAATAGTCAGAACTTGGGGAGTGAAGGTAAGTTAGGGACTAGTGGTGTTCCAGGGCAGTTGTCACTTTCTGTTTTCCATCTTGTAAATGACAGAATATAATGCCTTTCACTTATTTTAATGAGCTTGTGTTGGTTTCATAACCTGTGGTGCCTTTTTTTATTTCTTTGGTAGTTCGTCACTGCTGTAGTGAATGAACTTAAGTTCTTGGAATGGAACTCTGTTATGGTGAAATATCGAGGCATTTTCTAGGTTTCTTTTGTATCATGGAGGTCACTCCGCTACTGTAATGTCTATTTTGTTTAACTGGCACTGCAGTATTTGTCATTCTGATTTCAGTGTCTGACTTTTCTTTCTTTGCATGTGMTAGTTTTGCAGTGAGTAGCACAGCTTCTTGATACAGTGTTTTCATAAAGCGTGAGAGAGCAACGTATTTTTGCAGCATGCATCCGTTTCTGRTGGTGTTTCTGATTATGATCAGCTACTACCTTATTATGCAGGCACTTGCGCAAATTGCTTTACTTGTTAAAATGTTTTTCTCTTGCTGTTCTTCAAAGGATTATTTTGTCTGTAGAACAGACTTGTGCTGGGTAGGAGGATTAAACAGATACAGGGCATGTGCTGCGCACCTTATGCAAGAATATAAAATAACTAATTATCTATATTTGTGTATGTATGTGTGCTCATATAGTATGTAAAGTAACTCTTCCAGGAATCCTAGTATGGAATTGTGATGCCAGCTTCATTAGTGAGCTCTGCGGGAGGTGCCCCAGCCAAGCACAAAGATAGGACACTGTTCCCTGTCAGGGCATTGCCCCTGGTATTTCCTTTGATCTTCTGTGTTTAGAAAAYGGAAGGGGGAAATGGGCAAATAAATGTCCGTTTTCTGTGTTCTTTGTAGAGAAAATGGTGTACTGCCAGTAGTTTGCAGTACATGATCATCTGAAACTGTTAGTGTGGCAAACTCTGATCTTTTTCTAGATAGGTGCTTTTGTTAAGTAGTACAGTGTCCATTAATAACATATAGGCATGCTTTTCAAGATGCTTGGTATCAAGCCCRCAAGTAACAGCCTACAGTGATAAACCATGAGACATCAAAGGGTCGTCGAGCTGCGTGATCTTACTGTGAAGGATAGGAGAAACATCATCTCTTTGCTTCTACATAATTTACGTTGTTTGCAGTTAGGAGTGCTGAATGTCTGCTGCCTCTGCTGCAGCAACTCTGAAAGCCTTATATACATGGATAAACAAACAATGCAGTTCCTTCAGTGGAGTAGAGCAAGGTGCAGTCGTTATGGTGGTCCTACCACTGGTTTGTTCCCTTGCATTCTGCCTTTGAGTGAGGCAAACACACACTGCTGGTGATATTCTCAGCCTGAGTTGTAAGGTAGCCTGATTTAAAAAACAGAACAATTTAAAAACACTCAAAAAATACTATAATATTTGTTTTGAACAGCTGGCCTTTAGATTCCAGAGATGCTGAAGCAGTGGTGACAGAAGAGATCATGCTGAAATCAAAGAGGGGAGGAGCACAAAGCTACATCCTTGCATAAAAGCATAACAAGCTTGATAACCTGTTGTGACTTGATGTAACTGGGAGCAGGCTGTAGACTTGTACAAAGAACTCATTAATTTTCTAGTACTGCAGAATTCTCAACAGAATAAACTGCACATGAGGAATATGTGGAACCCAAATTTTTGGAACTATGGCTATCAAATGCTGTTGAAAGGAGCTCAAAAATAAACATAAATGTTATTTTTATCTGTCAGGATGATCTTTTCAATTGGCTGATCTTTATGCTTACAGGGGAAAGAAGGAAGACATTTTTTTTCAACTCACTATATAAAAACCTGAAGACTTCTCTCCCTTTTCTAGTGTATYGGAAGTTGCTTGTCATAATTCTTTTGACCAGTGATCCTCAGGAGTACATTGATGACTATGTAGCCACTACATGTAAACACTTAATTGTATATTTGGGAAAACAGTGAGTACCATGAATTTGCCGTGGTTGCACATGTGATGAGAGCAAGAAGGTATTTCAGTGTCTTAAATGACGATTTCTGGTGTAGTGAGCTTAGAAGAGCAAGCTGCAAAGCCATGTGGTTTATTCATCATTTGCTATAGATACTATGTGTGGTTACTTAACATAGCTGGTTATGATCGTTTCGTCTTCATTCACTAATTGTGAGAAAGGAAAAGAATCCACCAAATACTTTCCAAAATGTGAAATAATTATAGTGCAATTGTGACCTACTTGGCTTCTTAGCACAGCCGGATTGGAGATGAATTGGGCTGTGTGGGTGGTGTTCCAAAGAATCAGAGACCTGTTTTTCAAAGATGCCTTGTTCCTCTATCTCCTTCAATGTGGAGTACCTGGTTTTTACACCTACGTTCTCATTTTTAAACATACCTTGTCCCTACTGAAGGTGACATTCTTGACTTGGGTGGGTGGGGTGTTGAAACCCCATTATATGGGATGGGGAGAAAAATCGATTCYTTCAAGTTTTTTGGTGTATAAAATGTTTTTCCTTCTGGTAGAAGTGACATTTGGTTGGGAATGCTGACAACACTCACTAAGGGACAAAAAAACAGGTGTAGTTCTGAAAATGATTAAGTCTGTAAGATGACAGTATTGTGGACTTCTGGATGCTCGTAGTGCAAAAGTGTCTTCTGTTGCTTCCTATTCCATGGGACTAGTTTTCTAGTCAGAATATGTAATGCCAGTTTATATCAACTTTTYGTACGACAAAGGGAGACTCCTGTGAAATAGCGTAGGTAGTTAAAAAAACAAAACAAAACAAAAACAACCACCTTTGCTGTTGTTAAACTGCTAGCAAAGCGCACTTCTCTCATCGTGTGCTGTCACAGGCAGTGAGTAGATGGTAGAGAGAGAATGTGGATGCAGTCAGGAAGACTTCTCATTCATGTACTAGTGTAGAACATTAGAACTGACACTTTGTGAATTAATTCTCTTAGCAAATGTGAGAAGCATTATGGGTTTAGTTTTAGCAAGAGACAACAGGAGAAAAACCTGTTTGCATTAGCACAAAGCTTTCTAGAAATTGTTTTTCTCCATCTCGAAAAAAATTTGAGGTAACTATGCACTCTGTGATCTTGGTGTSTGTTAGGCAAGCAGGACAGGAGAGGCTTAATATTGTTGTGAGAGATAAAGCCTGMGTAGATTCTAGGAGTAGACCTCAGCAGACATACTGCTCAGTAAAGTYAGAAAATCATTCTAGTGATACTTTACTAAAGTCATGATGGTTTAAGGGCAAAGGCAGGAGGAAGTTCAGAAGCTCAGTGGGCTCTGTAGTCATTGAAATTCATACTTTTCCTCTGACCTGTGAGAATATTTTTCAGGCTCTTCGTGGTATTTACTTTGGTTTTGAGTTCTAGGCAGGTGGGAAAAGTCGGTCTTCCATCTGAGTGTGCAGTTGGAAGATGCCCTTTGTCAGGTTAAACCAAAATCTGCTGTTGTGCAGATGCATTACAAGGTTAGCTAACTCTGTGATAATTTCCTGAAGTGTACTAGCTGTCCACTTTAGAGGAGATTTTGTTGTCATTCAAAAGGTATGCCTGCACGTTGTCATTGACACCATGGATGATTAGACATAGAATTAAAAATTCTGGGAAATAAAAATTCTAATTGTTGTATCTCTGTGATCTTCTGTCTGTCTTCCCCCCCCCCCCCAGCCCCAGCTATGACACTGAATGACCACGTTTGTATGGTCAGTGTTTGGTAAAAGTTGAGACAAATTCAATTATTTATAAAGCTGAAAGCTGCTGGTTTCTGGGAAAGGAAAGAAACCATGAAGCACATATTTAAAAAAAATAAACCAAAACAAAAAAACGTGAAAAATTGATTGAAGCTAATGCAGGTTTTATAGCACATCTTTAAGCTGCTACAGATGTGATTTCTGGTAAACTGTAAACAATTCTTTATTTATTAGTCTGAGTCCTTTGATTGAAGAAAGTATTTTGGAGYGTCTTCATCTGAATCACTGCCAGGATAATGGTTACAGTGAGTTGATTAGCTGGAATTTCCAAATGCTTAAGAAAAAATCTGTCCTGTGAGACTATATAGCTGACTTATTCCAGAGGCCCTCGATCGTGTTGCTGCTGGTGATGGTAGCAGGTGACCTGTGGAGTTGCTAATTTGGTCTTAATAGTCAAAGAGTTTGGAGCGGTAGGAAGCTGCAGCTCCTTGTGCTTTGAAATCCAGGAGATCAGTGATGAACAGCTTGCTTCCAACTGGGAAGCTCTGCTGTCCACCAGTGGCTTAAAAAGTCGCTGTTATGCTTTTCTTAAAATGGGCATCAGCGGAAAATAAGARGAAACTTCCTAAAAGGTAGTGGCTTGTGTTGCTTAAGTAAATATCTTAAAAAATGTATCAAACCATTTGTTTACTTCAGTGATGTTCTGTACCTTTTCCAATTGGGGCTTATAAGAATGATCTCAGAAAAAAAACAGTTGATAAACTTTGTGTTGGTRTTTACTTCAATTGTTCAAACTGTTTAGTTCTGCTGAACTTATACAGCAGTCTATGAGGAATTCCCTAGGAAAGCTGATGTATTCTGGAATTATTTTTCGAGATATAAGTGTATTTAAAAGCTTTCAAAAAAAACCTTGGATGACTTCCATCAATAGAAACTTCCCTTCCAAGTAGGAATTGGAAGTCCAGAGCTGGTGCTGGAACTCTGGCTAGACAAGCGGATAACGTTGGACTTTCATCACATCTGAAAATCGATTAAAGTGGAAAATATTCAAGGTATAGCTAAATGTATTTTTCAGTTAGATAAGAGTGCATTCTGCACAAGTTCTGAGCCACCTGGACATGAGTTAGCTATGAGCTGAGCCTCTGTAGCCACCGTTAATGAAAGGGTAAGGCTGCAATGAGTGGTTTGGCTCAGAGGCAAAGTATGTTTGCATTATACCAGTACCGTGTACCAGCTATGTAACTTCTGGTTTAGGCAGACGTGTCATCTAAGGTACGAGCTGAGAGTAGGCAGAAAAGATTGCGTAAGAGCTGTTTGTGGATTTGCTTCTCCTCAGCTTTTTTTGCTGAGCCATCATATTGTGGGTTGCTAAGAAAACTGCTCAAAGTGTTATTTCSCCCCCTCCCCTCCGACTTGGTGGTATGTATATGTAGTCTGGTGGATGAAAACATGGCTYGGTCCCATGTGTTTCTGCACTGAGACTGTAGACTCTTGATGTCTTTGAATTTTCTGTAGTGTGTCTATTGCTGGATAGATAGAGACCCCTCATCCATATCCTTATTTTGTAAACTTTACTACATTCTCTGCTTGCGCTGTTTCGTCTGTAGACCTTTCTGGTTGTGTGGTTTTCTTCTTCATCCACATTTATACGCTTTTTTTCTTCATGTGAAGAGCAAGTCAAAATTTCTTCTGTGTATCACTTCAGGCTTATTTCAATACATAATTTAAACATATGCCTAAGGTTGTAGTTTTCATGAATGGCCTAAGTCAGTCTAATGCTGCGCTGTATTTTCACCTCCTCTCTTGCATTGGCATTAGCAAGCACAGGGGCTGCACAGTGAGACAGAGCAGCGATCTCACTTGAAACCAATCCCACCAAAAAATTCCAAACTGATTTAATTTACTATGTGGCCATATGGCTGCCAGTGTAAGCATAAAAGCAGGACAAGTTGAAGTACTCTGAGCTGGTGTCTTTAGTTTGGGGGTTGGTCATCTCTGCTTTATTTCTGACAGCACTCGTTGGAGTTGTGTGTGAAGGGTGATGGTGTTTTTGCGTTGGCTTCCTATGCTCTGTGTAGGCTTTCTGTGGCTAGGAAAAACAGAGGTTTATTTTTCTTCACACTTCTATAACRTCTATAAGAAACAACTGTTTGACTCTTACCTTGGTCTTGCACGTTAGCACTGCTGAAGTCAGTGGGGCTTCACCCTGGCACCTTGGTCTGCCAGTTCGCAGGCTCAGTTTGTTTGCCACAAAAGATGGGCCGTGTTTTGACTTCCATGACAAAGAAAACAGATGCTTGTCTTCCTTYTGGAATTTTTATACCTATAAGGAATCTGACATTTTCCTTTCTTTTTAATGTGGGGCTGCATTACTAATTAAGTAATTACTGGTTAAAAATCTGTGGTGTGTCATATAAATATCTTCTGATCTGATTGTTCTTAAATACATTGTGGATTACRAAAAAGTTCAGATTATAGTAATGATCTGCACTGACTGTTTCTTTTCTTTTTTTTTGCTCCCTTCCTTTATGTGAATGGTGTATTCGTACATCTCATCATCGTTGCTGACTTTTTTTTTTGCCAATCGTCTAGAAAACCACCTAAGGTAAGTATTTTGTCTCTTTTTGCATTCGTACCTGCTTGAAAATGTTGTGCAATGCAGAAATACTGGTCATGTTCCTGTAGTATGTGATCAATACAGCKTTGATAAAGGAAAATACACTTAAAATCTATTCCTCATACTTCKAAGTTAAAAACTTCATAATTCCAGAAGAATACATTTTAATCCAACTGACATGCAGGCAAGGCACATGACTTGTTAAAGCTGTGACCAGGACAAGCCATGAYTTTAATGCATTCATAAAAACATTTGAAAGAGTAAGTAAGTATTGTGTGTAAAACATTTCATTGCACATAATTCTGCTTAAAAGTTAAAATACTGTATTTAAAAGGTGACAAAATATATCTGGTAAGAAACAAACTGTTYTTGTTTGTAATTGACGATCTTTAGGAATTAATAATTTGTGTAAAAGTGGCCAAAGCGCACCAGAATTCGCCTAGAAAAGAGTCTTTGTGGTGTTTGTAATGCAGGGGAAGAGAGGGAGAATGAGTGTTACGTATCTGTTGGATAGAGAAGGAGCCTTACTGGGGTGACAAATACAGTATCAGTACAGGGCTGGCAGCAACGATAAGGTAAAAGGACTGTGTGAACTACATCTTGTCAGCACGTGCAAAACTGTATTGGTATTATGCTTCAGCARTTTAATGATAATTTTATCCTTTCTGTTTCATGGTACTTCTTACAGCAGAAAGCTGTGGTTAGCTCTGAATGAGGTTTTCTTTTACATTATTCTCTTTGATTTGTAGATCTTCAAGAAATAGTGTATGCAAGTCTGATGTGACTTCCGCAGGTGTAGCAGAGCATTCTGTAGGCCTTCTGGGAATAGAAATTGGGATGGGTATTGATCTATATATCTGTCTTGTATGGATATCTATCTACTTTATAGTTCAGACAGCTATTTTATATGTGTGTGTGCATATRTATTTATAAAATCTAAACATCTATTGTTTTGATCAATTTTTTTAAGTGTCAGAAGAAAACATCTCAGTAAGTGATGTGTATTATTCCCAATAGGCAGGAAAGAATGGAAYAAACTGTTTTAACATGAATTGAAATAATCATATTTGAAAAAACAAACAAAAATATATAATTTAAGGTCACAGCAGGTGAAAATTAATAACACTGATGTTACAGTTTAAAATGGTATGCTCTACTGATTTATTTTTTTCCTGGACCTGTTTTTAGTTTCTCARTTTTTTTGAAAGCATTTAATAAAGTCCTTCTATCAATCCCAGTTAATATATCTAATACAAAAAAGTTTGATCATTGTTAAAAATTTTAAAGAAGGCAAAAACCCCTCCTTCTTTTTGTTGTTGTAATTKCACAAAATCTTTTTTACAAGAGCCYTCATTTTCTGTAGTACATCATTCATGTTCCATCATATTCAGATAAAGTTATTACTGACATTATGTAAAAGCTTAATTATGGCCTTGTGTTTCTTTCACAAAAACATAACAGYTGCATGCTTGTGCATATGTGCCACATTATTGTTAGGTATAGTTAGATGGTCATTTAACATCCTTGAGCTATAATGCCGAAACTTAAAATGTTGTGTGAAATGTTTATCAGTTTGAGACAGAAGAAGGTTTTTACCATCGGTGGAAATAGGCTTTGTGAGTTTGTAAAGATGTGATATGAGATTTGGGTGTTGCTTGATTTATACAGTTTTTAGGGTACTGCACATAGTTGATCATCTTCAAATTAGGATTTTTTAAAAAAAGAAACTTCATAACTATTGGAAGTTTCTTTATCTTTACTTTAATGAGCTACTTTATCATCCACCGTGGGTTAATTGTGATCCCAGTTCAACTTGGTAGCTCAGAAGCTGTGGTAGGAAAAATTATGTGAGGGTATTAGGGTGTTTTGCTATTTCTACAAGTGTATATTACTAATCTTGGGCTTTTAGTGTAACTTTGTGACAAAGGTAGAAYGGTTGTTCTGAGCTGAGATTTGTGAGCTGTGCCCTAGGCCGCCTTCAGATTTTCTGTCCTTACTTCTTTAGGCCTGTGGGTGCTCTTGTGTTTTTCATACAGTGACCAACTTCTTTCTTTTTCAGTTCTTTAAGGGCTTCCATTTACACTAAGCTTACCGGTGTAGACTGTTTGCCATTTCCTAATGTATCTCCTTTATCACTTATCTCCACCAGCAGTTGTAATAGGGATGTAGGAACAGCTGCATAGTGAATGAAAATTTCCCTTCCTCAGTTCTCCCTTACTTTTCTTTTTAGCAACCAGGTAGCTCTGTAAGCCACCCAACGTGTCAGACTGACTGCTTCATTGAGATTCACGTGAGCAATGTCTGCACCTGYCCAGCATAACTTTTTTCTGTAAAAACAAAACATGATTAATTGGCCACCTACCTGTCAGATGGAAATGGCTATTAAACATGTTAGCTATGCATTTACAATATTGTATCGATGCGTAGACAGTGTATGTTAGGCGTTATGTTCGGTCTGGGTAATCCATTGCTAAATGCAGGAAGCCCTAGACTCTGTCTAGTCTATACTGAGGATTAGGCTTCAAAACAACTGATAATGAATGTGGAATTAGACTCTTTTAAACTAATTGTCATTTGGCTTAATCTGGCAAGCAGTTAATGTTGGATATGGTACTCATTACCTGTAAGTAGTTCATGTAAGTATACTTGCATGCGTAAACCCTTAAAATTATTAATTCTTCAAGCCATTGATTAGGGGCTTTAATAAAAATGAATTCTGCAGAATATTGTTTTGGCTATTTAAAATGTGAATACCCCTTGGCTGTCTTTCCTGATTCTGTGAGAAGTTACTACTATGTAGCAGTCAGGCACAATGGCTCCTCTGTTTTAAAATCTGCAGTCTCATTYTAAGCCACAGGTACAGGTGAATTTGAGACAAAACTCCAAATTTTTCACTGACGTGGTGGATGCGTGGACCTGCACCACTGTTTGTTTTGCTGTGGAAGCCATAACCTCTAGCTGCCTTGTTAGCAAAATAGTAACCAACAGCTGTCTTAAACTGCTCTAAGTGTTTGCTGAAGAAATCTGAATCAAAGCCCCTTATCTTTTATTTACTTAAACTTTGTGGTTACCAGAACAAATCTTTTGTTTAACTTTTAATAGTTATTAACACTGYGAGTATTGTTCTCTGTAACTAGAAATGGTCTATGTAACTCTGTTACCCAGGGTGATGTGCACGCTTACAGCGACTCTGGATACAGTAGTACCATGATCTAGCACTTCCTGGCTAATTCTTTCTCATAACTTTCCATTTTTATGTGTTTGTGCTGTAATGTTTGAGAGTTAAAATTCTTATAATTAATATAGAATGAGTGCATACTCAAGCTCATATACATATTTTTACTCTGGACTTCCAACTGTGCAAGATCTGTCCTGGTGAGTTATGTTCCATTACTTGTAGCTCTGTCTGTTATTTGACTAGTTCTAGATGTCTAAAATGCCATGTCCAAACTTTTTTCCAACTGTCATACCACTCRGACTGAAAATACTGTGCAATGTCAAACACTGGAATAATAGAGCTGGGAAAAAGCCCACCCTGTTGGTCTCTTAGGTCCACTCAAAATTTTTGGTKTAGAAGCTACTACCCTAGTGTGGCAGGCTCTCGGCAGCTTCCTTTTATCTAGCTTTCTCTTTTAGATGCTAGGATGAAGTATGAGCTACAGAATCTTGCAAAAAAAAAAAAAAAAAAAAAAAAAAAGGAAGTTTTAAGGCTTGTTTGTTAGTTCCCTCTGTAATTTAAAAGCCCATAATAACTTTGGGTCTGATTGTGAGAACTGGCCAACACCTGTGTGAACTTACGTCTGCTTGTGGTTGAATGCCAGCCTGTGTAGACGCTTGGAGTAGGTGTATACCTGTCTTCCGTGGTTTTCCCATTTTGCTTACCGTCTGAAAATGCCTTAAGCTTCCTGGTACAGTGGCTATGGAATTGACATCAGAGCAGTAGGAAAGCGGAAATACTCGTCCATTGTAGTCAGAGACTTACTCAAAATGCTTAGAAGAATAACTGAAAGTTCAGGAAATCTTAGTGGAGATACAGGTAGCAATTTTGAGTTTCAAACAAAAAATATTTGCCTTTTTTCTTTTAATGTTAAAACACCTATATGGAATAGATTTTCCAAAATGGAGTTAAAAACTAATTCACAGAGGGTTCTTGAAGTTTAAAAAGTTCTGTTTGTGTGTCATAGATCTCTGTTCAAATGGTTTCAGTAGTATTCAATAGTTTTGATATAGTTGGTTGATACAGTTTTGATACAAGTTGGTAAAGTTTTTTGCTTTTGACTGTTCTTCAAAAAGCTAAAAAGGCATTTTCAGTGCCCAGTAATGCCCAGTTTGAGTACTGGCCGTTGAGTCTGAGACTTTAGCGTTAACAGAACTCCTGATAGCTTTGATAGTCATACTGAGAGAGGGTTTAATACCTTCTTCAGGGAAATGGATCTTGGGGAGAAAAAATTAATAAGAAAAGAATTATTCTGTATCCTCCTATCAAAAGAAAAATACCCACCACTTTTGTTTTCAAGGAAGAATAATCAGTGAAGATGGGAGAAGGAAGGGAGCACCTTAGATGAGACTTTGAGGGTTTTTTCCTTCTTCATCATAGCGTAGGTCTTGACCCCAGGTATGCTTGCATGCTCCTCTTGGGACTGCAYGTCCTGCAGTTCCTGCACTGGAGGTCAGGAAAATATAAACTAGCTAGTCATCTTTGTACAGAAGAGATGATCAAAAGGGTCACTCTTCAGGTAGGACACTGTCCTACAGGCATTTACCATAAAATGCTTTCGTTATGTATGTGYGGAAGAGCCTCACTGATTGGGACCAAGTTTCTTGCTCTTGTATGCCTTATTTCTTACTCTGTTAATTCTTGCATTTGGAATCTGTTTTCCCAAAGGTCTGAGTTGTCCTGAAAATTGCTTTGGTTGGGTGCTTCCTTAAATTATCGTTGCTGGGAATATTCAAGGTTGCTGTTTTGTCATCACTGATCAAAGTAATTTTTAAAGTTTTGCCCGCCTGTTTTAATGGAGAAGGGAGCAGCTGCTCTACATGTTTTGCAGGTAGTGCATGCCCAGCAGTTTCCATTTTTTTTGGCCTGACTTTTTTTTTTTTTTAAAGCMATATTGTTACTTCTGTTAGAAGGATTTGTCAGTTTTCCAGAACAGATTTTATAAATAGCCTAAGCTGATGTCCTGGCTTTTTATGTTTAGTATGAAAACATATGCTATATGTATGATATATTTATATCATATTTATATTTATATGTAGGAAAACAAAATGCTATCTTTACATTTGTTTTATCTTGAGACAGAATTTTTCTCTTCCTATTGTGTAATAATTTTGGAGCTTTTAAAAATCGGTTTGACCAATTTTTACTTAAAAAAAAAAATCCAAATAAAAACTGCTTTTCTACGAGAAACATTTGACTGCAAACACATACTTTAGTTTTTAAAGTCTCTTTGCAAGATCAGTGTTTAAATTATGAGTCACTGAATAATCCTATCATGATTTTCCATGTTAACAAAGGGAATGTGTAGGACAATAGATTAAATTGGCCTTCAGTACTGCTGTATTGACATTTAAGTCATTACAGATGAACATGTGTAGCTGGGTAACCTTTCTGAACTGGGCTGTGTGATCCACTGCAGAGWATACTTAGTTTCAAGAGGAAAGAATGGGCATCTAGGAGATTTGGATCCTTACAATTGGGTTTTCTTTTGTTAATTGAACTGCTTGCCATTTGATCGTAGAGAGATTAGGTGTTGTTACCAAGTCCCATGAGGAAAATTTCCGTAGAAGTGGAATGTGAGAAGAGGAGACACTATTTCTTGGGCTGTAAAATTAGGAAGAGGGTTAGAGCATTCTTATTAGTAACAGAGAGTTACGCTTAGATTTGAAGCATGATGAGCAAATGCACAGGAGTAATTTAAAATGCCGCCTACTTATGTGGAGGTCTGAAGGCAAGGTGAAGTAGCTGCTGCATTTTGCTTGCAGTTCAGTGGCAAAACTATGCCTTTGACTCAGTCACAGCAGGGAACGTCCTGACTCATGAAGTTGTCTCTTTCTATTTGTGCTGTAGTAAGTGACTAAGTGACTCAGACCTCCCTGTTAGATTATTATTATGGGKKTTTTGTTTGTTTGTTTTCTCTWCAGAAGGGAATTCCAGAACTCATTTCACTCTTGTGGACCAAGTGCTGTCTCAGTATCGAGTCTTCTCTCAGGCCATTTGATGTGTTTTGCATTAGGTTGGGGGAAAGGGAMGGAGGTGAGGTTACTGTGCTGCCTGGTTTTATCCTTCTGAAATATTTGCAGCAACAGACATTTTTGGGAAGAGTTAGGTTACAATATATCTGTAGATTAGATTGCATAGTAATCCTGCAATAGCAGGGAATGTTCTGCATCCCCAAAAGCCAAAAGGAAATGATCCATCTTTTTCSTCACTTCAGGGTTTGTCTCACAGGGAATTTGGCGTTTCTGCTAATAGAGGCTGTGGCTCTTGCTCTACATTGACCTGCATGGTTTGTCTCACTAAGGAGATCAGCTGTTGGAAGACCAGACAAAGAAAATCTTGGCCCAGGCAAAGTTTTAATAAAGAAGGTGGTTTGGATTTTTTTCCCCACCTTTTGGGATCCCAAAAGAAAAAAATAAATAGAATCTATATAATTAACTCATCCACAGTCAGTTTACCATGGTAAAATGTGGAAAATACACTACAGCTTGAGCTGTGTTTATGGCAATATAAAGCTGTCAAAACAACAGTGTTAAATGTGTATAATCATGATGTTCTCAGATGTGCARAAAAAGTAACCTGGATCAAATCCCAACATGTTAAGTGGTTTTACAGGACACTGTTCCAGGTCCACAAGCCCACTGAGCACAACACTGAATCTCATTCAATTTCTACCCAGCTGGAACTCTTGACTGAAGTGATATTAAGTCTTTTCATTAGAGCAGGCTCTGGTAGCTTGTTTGACTGAGAGGTACATTTTTCCATTTGCAGTTTTTGAGCTTCCTTGACTGAGATCCAGTACTGTACTCTTAGTTTAGGCAGGTAACCTGATACTATTTATTTGCTCCTTAAGGGTTGTAAGTAGTAAGGCTCTTCTTTGAGCATTAGAAGTCCAACCCATGGTAAAACTTTTGTGCGTCTTGTATTGATGTCTGCTAAATAGTTATCTCGCCAAGTTCTGTATATTGAGTCCTTTCGGTGCTGTTTCATTACTGTTGGCAGAAACTTTTGTCAGCGTTAGTGCCTGGAGAAGAGTGGAGCTAATTATTAGGTTTTGGCTGTGTTTTGAAGTCTGTGTTAAGGGATACAGTAAGCAGTATTTTGTATTGTGTATAATACAGATAGAAAAGAAGTATTGCAGTTCTGCAACTCTCAAGATTTCCTCGAAGTATTCCTGCTGATGAAGCCTTTTTACAGTTCTGATTTAGGACCCATAGAAACAGTAGAGCCTAACTGCAACTAAACAGTCATGGATTTGTACTGCTTTAAGGGAAATGTCTTATAGCCAGAGTTCCTAATTTTTCTTTTTATGTGCTTCTACAGGTGTTTGCCTTTGATCACTGCTTCTGGTCCATGGATGAATCAAACACCACAAAATATGCAGGTAAACTATTTTCGATACATTTGWCAGTGTAAGTAATTTGAGAACATATGAGAGCTTGGGCTTTTGTTTTGTRGAGGTTTTTTGTGTTTTGTACTGTGGTGCTCAAGTGACTTCTTCACAGAGGCAGACTTCTCATTTACAGGGATTGAGTCATCTGAATGCTAGTGCCTCGGTTTAGAAGGAATGCAAGCTTTAAGGTGCCGGGTGCACTGTTCAGGAGGCAAGCTTTTACATCTAAGCTACAGTGTTCTTTTTTTATCCCCTGGAAGAGCCTTTTGTGAGGATTGTTTCTGTGACTTAAAACGGAATTTCAGTTCTGCATCAGAAATTACTTCTGACTAATGCTAGTGCTGAATGTGTGTTTTCAATGCTCTGCGTTCCTGTGCACAAGAGAGGAATAAAGCGTGTTCTCCTCAGATGGTGTGGTTATTTCAGGTCTTTCAAGTCATTCATAGTCTGATCGTTCAGATCCCTAATGTTTTTGAGTGATCAGCTTTGTGACTCCTTCCTCCTGAAAGCTGGATAATCCAGGCAAGATTGTAATCCCAGTAGTTAGTTTTCTCATAACTGGATTTGTTTCATACTTTATAAGAGGACTTGTTTTGATAGAGACAGCTTTGAACACTGGGGTTTCAAGGCTGTGGTCCATGGAAAGGGGAGTTAAAAAAAAAAAAGGTGTTCAGTTTAGATATTCATATTATGAAGTTTTGTGGCCCATAAGAAATCTTGAAGGTTGGTAGGGTTAACTTGCTCAAAGTTTGAGATCAATGGTCTAATAAATGAACTGTCATATACTTGTGTTAAAATATATCTCTGACTGCTGTATCCTCTCGTATCAAATCCCAAATCTTAGAGGTTGCMCTTGATCATAGATTCCGCTGTATTTCTTACTTGCCTGAGCAAAGATAGGTTTCTTTGGGAAAAAAGTTCTGTGTCGGTTTGTCTTTCRGTAACTGTGTTTGCACTGAACATGTGCACTGCACAGTATGCATAGCTCAGACTGGTAGAGCCACTGGAGCACGCAGCACCTCCTTTTGTGCCTGCACGCCTCCGTTTCCTTTTAAAGGAAGGAGGTGATGGTACCATATGCCTCCAGTGTGCAGGTGGGAGCTGCACCTATTGGGTGCACCATGGTGCTAACCCACTTGTAGAGAAGAGATCATAGAATCAYAGAATGGTTTGGGTTGGAAGGGACCTTAAAGATCATCTAGTTGCAACCCCCCTGCCATGGGCAGGGACACCTTCCACTAGACCAGGTTGCTCAAAGCCCCATCCAGCCTGGCCTTGAACACTTCCAGGGGTGGGGCATCTATAACTTCTCTGGGCAACCTGTTCCAGTGCCTCACCACCCTCATGGTGAAGAATTTCTTCCTTATATCTAACCTAAATCTCTTTCAGTTTAAAGCCATTACCCTCGTCCTRTCACTACAGGCCCTTGTAAAAAGTCCCTCTTCAGCTTTCTTATAGGCCCCCTTCAGGTACTGGAAGGCTGCAGTAAGGTCTTCCTGGAGCCTTCTCTTCTCCAGGCTGAACAGCCCCAACTCTCTCAGCTTGTCTTCATAGGGGAGGTGCTCCAACCCTCTGACCATCTTCRTGGCCCTCCTCTGGACTCASTCCAACAGGTCCATGTCCTTCTTGTGTTGGGGGCCCCAGAGCTGAACACKGTATTCCAGGTGGGGTCTCATAAACCAGAGAAACACCTCTAATGAGTTTCTGTCTTGGTTTAACCCATCTCCAGGTGAATTCTGTGGGATTCTAGGTCTATTTATTTTTAATTTGAGTCAAAACTAGATTTCTCTAGCCTCTTTCAGACATTGTCATTGAACTCTTCTTATCTGAGAACTGAAGTTTTATTATCTGTATGCAGATGAACCTCTTGTCAGACTGGACTCTGAAAACTGCTGCCTGCATCTCTTGTATTTTCTTACTGGCCAGAAAGCTATAAGGTGGTTTGTTTTTTTACCCATTCCAGATAATGTTCCTGCCTGGAAAAAAAACCAAAACAAAACTGTTTTCTTTGKTTTTTTTCAGAAATATAAGAATGTGAGCTTCAAGACTTGCATATAAAAAACAATGCTTTCACTGATATTTTTTTTTTTTTCTCCACGGTCTTGAAGTTCTGTGATTTCCAGCCTTCATGTTCTAGTACGTAATGAATTTGGCAGAATATCAAAATAAAAATAAAAAAAAAAGTCTGTTTCAGGCCTAAGTTACTGCGTTGTTGGCTTGTTTACTTGTTTGTGCATGAACAGATACTATCCTGTACTACAGTAGCGTTTCTTGTTTTAGAGCCAACAAACCAAATGCTGAAATGKCAAGATTTCAGTTTTTATATATTTGTAGTATTAAGGTGCCCTAAGTCTTTTTCACAGCTTGGCCTAAATTACTGTACTAAACAAAAAAATACAATAACTTGTTTTGGTTGGKTTTTTTAATAATTCCTTTGCCTCATGGAACAAACCCCTGTTGTTCTAGGCACCTTGCAAATATACGTTGTCTATGTCCAGAGATTTTACCAGACTGTTCCAGAATTAACAAGCTTCTGACTCACCTGACAGGCTGAGTTTTTGAGCTAAACTGTAGTTTCTTGGTTAGATGCTGGACTACAGAAGGGGTGCTGATCTGGAAGCTAGACAGATGGATTAAATACTCCCTGCCCGAAGTAACTCTATGTGGATGCACAAGTTTAATGTCATTGGCAAGAGCAGTGATTAATTACACAATTAAAAGGAAAGACATATAAAGCTTGAAAACTAAGTCCACAGTGCTTGTAAATGTAAGTAATATATGAGCTTCAAGCTTAAGTAAAATTCTTGAAATAAATAAGGTGTRTGAGACAAATTTAATTACTTGAAAAACCCTTATATGTGCATCACAGAAATACAGTGGAAGATGTGACAGTGGAAAGTTTAACAAGAGGTTCTCAAGTACTAGGCTACCCTATCAGTCACTGCCTTCTGTGCAAAACCAAAACACACTCATCTTGTATTATATTGAATAGATCTATTGTAGTGTATACCATACTATATTAAAGATTTTGTCAGTTGACACATAGGAAACATAGGAAAAACATAGGAAAACCCGCAGAATGGTGTGCACCACAGACAACATACGTCTGAATTCTGTGTTGACTTATGTGGATAACTCTTCCATGTTGTGGGTTTTTTGTTTTGTTTTGTTTTGGTTTTTTTAATGTCAACAAAACCAAAGTTTGTGCTCTCCTGGAAATGTCCCTTTGTTACCAGATCCTTAAAGCTATCGCACATGATTATGGGCTGGTTTGATTTTTCACTTTGCTGATTTGATCTACAGTACTACGGCACTTATTAATATTGCTTGCACAAGAGCAAGATGCTTGTTTGGATAGACTTAATTGCATGGGTAACTGGTAACAGTTCTCAGGCTGTGGGGGAGCAGGGCTGACCCTGAAATGGGATTAGCTGTCTTTTTCTCTTATCTCACARAATGAGTTTAGTGTATCTTAATCTTTTTTTGGCTGAAGCTAGGGTTTATTTTGTATGTGCTAATTTTCTTTCTGAACTTACATTCAGATAGTACAAGGGTTCTTATTCCAGTTTGAAAGTTACCTTCTCTTTCCAGCATTTGAAAACAAGGGGATTGTTGCTGCGAAGACCTAATGCTGTGTATTTATGTTCTAACTTATATTTCAATAACTCTGTATGCACAAAGCACTGAACTATCTTTTTTTTTTTTTCAATGAGCATACTACAGAAGTAGGCTGYTGGTAGCAGAATTGCTTTTTTAGCAATTTTTTTTCCACTGAAGTGGAAATTGGGTTCTAAATATCRCTAACATAAGTAGTGAAGATTACCTTCATGTGAGGAAAAACATCTAGAGAGGGCATCTTTGCAGCTGTCCTTGCAGGACTGTATCTCTCATGAAGACAGGAGGGAGTCTGGAGCACAGAAGAAGAGTAAGCTCTTTCACAAGACCTTTGTGGAAGTGGCGCTTTGGTTTCAGRTACTGCAAGAGGTGGAGACTCTTTAACAACTTGATATCCCAGCTTGGAGACTGCAAGATGCAGAACCCCCTCTGAATTGCTCTTAAGACTGAAAATGAAGTGTTTATGTTAGTGTTTTTTGTTTTAATMCGACCAATTAGCAGGTAGAGGATTACTCTGAATACTGAGGCTGTGCGTTTCTGAACAGTTTGTGACTACATTGTTCCAAGCAAGGAATGGCTGCAAACCTCTGGGTTTGTGCTGATCATCCCATGCTAGCTCCTYGGCCTTTTTTTTGATGATTTAATTCTGAAAGGCGTAGTTGGGTATTTGGCGAGTATATGAGCCTCTTATCTGAGAGGAAAAAAAATAACCAAAAATGGGTTAATGAAACAGATTTTTTTTGAGGAGGGAGGGGAATTTGGTTATAGGGACAGAATGAGTTTGCCGTGATCTGGAAAAGAGATGAGCTTTGCCTGGTAGGCTATAGGAGAGGTGTTTTGAGAGTATGCAAAATAGCTTGTTATTATCATTTGTTTCTTGACTTGAATGGGTCAAGAGTCAGTTCATGGATAAGTACACACCTACTTGCCTCAAAAAGCTCACAAACRCAAGTAACAGCTCCGCATTTTGGTGAAGGGGAGGACACTGAGAAATTCTCAGAGACGAGAACAAAGAATTCTTTTTACAAGCCTAGACAACAGTAAGAGCCTATTGAAGTCTGCAATGAAGTGGGTTTTTAAAAGGAAGGAAAGAAACCCTTCAGTTTGGGAAGGATTCAAGAGATGGTATAAATAACTACAGTAGCACTGAGGCAGGTCCATTCCAAGGACCCCATGCTGTATTAACTTGACCGTGGATTTTTCTTAAACTCCCTAAGCTGCATCATGTTTGGCCTGAAATTTCAGGTCTGTGTTTCTGCAGGCTGCCTTGTCCTGAGAGGCTAAACACCTGACTTTGGGCTAAGCTATAATTTTATATGAAATACAGATATGCTGACTGCTGCTCTTCCAGCGGCTGTTTTAAAAGGAAACAAACCAGGCAAGTGGCTTAAAATCTTTCACGAGGGCAGAAGTGTACAGTTCTTTAAGTTGTGGATTTTGAGCAGACAGGAGTGTCTGTCTGTTTATAGTTCAGGCCTACCCATTTAAGCTGTTACGTGGGAGAGACCTATCCCTCTCTTACTGTTCCCTTGACCTTCTTTTTTTTTTTTTTTTTTTAGAGGAGACTCTACATAGTATGTAGGACTTAATTTTGTGTCACGCAGCTGACACCTGACCTGCACTTTTTTGGGGAAACTTAGTTATTCAGTGTGATTTTAGCACAGTACGGGTCAGGCACTTAAAATGTAGATGTTGCGGCGTCTAATTTGAAGCACTTGAGACCTTTTGGTGGATTAAAGCTTTGAACATTGAAGACTCCAGTGCTTTGTCAATACTGTAGTGTTAGACTGCAGTAGTTAGGTGACGCTAGCTGTTGTGCTTTTAGGTTCTTGTTAAGCTGAACCATAGGCATCTTTTTTCCAATTTTAGAGAGATTCTTTTRAAACTGTTACCTCGCAGAGCTTTTAATAATTCTGATCTCCTCATATCAAGTTTTATTTTAACTGGAACCAACTGCAATTCATTGCTGACAAGATTTGCTTATTAAAATGTTCTGGGTTAGAGATTAAGCCATAGAGACACTTGACTTTTCAGTGCTGTACATAACAAGTTATTTGGTTCTAGCTATTTTTGCCGTGTAAGGGAGGGGGTTTCAGGAACGGAAGCGATGTGTCATAACGTTGCAGTCATGACCGGGCTGAATGAATCTGTGCTAATATGAGACAATTATCCCTATTTCAGATTGACGAGTTGTTGTGAACTAGAAGTACTAGACATCTAAAAACCGGATACTGAAACTAATTTTTGTTACAGCACATCTTGAATGTGTTAGTCACTAAATGAGCAGATCTTAGGAAASACAGTAACTGTTAACTGCCTTTTTAAAAGGGAGTTTTGTTGGAAAGGGTGTGGCCCTTTTTCCTCCCCTCCCTTTTCTTCCCTCTCTTCTCTTCTGTCTGTTGTCACCAGTCTAGCAAACTTGAGAATGTTTAAACTTTATTTGTAGATAGCTTTACTTTGCAGATTGTGAGAACAGGTCCGAGGGTTCCTCTGCACCGTGTAGGTTTCCCTGGGAACACTGTCAAATCGGATCTCCTGATCGGGGCTTCAGAAACTGTAAGGGGACGATTTAGAGGAAGAGAAAGGGAAAGAGCATAGAGATACAAGAGAGAATACTTAAATATTTCRTTCTGAAAATGATGTGTGTTGTATTCTTGCATGTCAGGGTATGTATTTATCCTTCTATTTTCAGGGACCTTTTATTATCTTACATATTTTTCTGAATTTAAGTGTTCTAATAATTTATGCTGGCTCAGAGATTCCAACTAAGATTTTCACATGCAGCTCTGTGGGTAGGTAATGTGAAGGTTTTATTTTAAAATTGTTAATAATTTAATAGCACTATTAACATGTGCACTGCCATACTTTGCTACCTTTACTTCATTTTCTATTTTTGCTTCAAAGTGTGATACTAAATGCCCTTGATGCGTGGTAATAGCACAAGCATGACATTTGAAAGTTCCAGGAATATATGTAGGTTAAAAATGTAAATCTGAGAGGAGGATGGGTTTCCTTTAGCTTTCAGGTAAATCACAGATACCGTTTTGAATGCTGAAATCTTCAATATCTTTAGTATGTCTGTTGCTAAAAAAGAAATGTTAATTATCTTGGTTTATGTGTTCATGGAAGAATGTCAGAGCGTGTCAGAGTGCTGAACATGTGAAAATATTCAGTCCTAAAAGCTGATGGAAAGATTCTTGGGTTAGTCTCCTGCTGGAAGTGGCCTTTGGAGGGATTGAGAGTTATTCATTTGGTCTTTCTTAGATGTTTCTGCTGTTGGCATCAGGCTCGCAGTTGCGCTTGTCAAAATGCACAGATAATGTCTTGAAGCTATGAAGACATTTACAGCTTACTATGAAGACATTTACAGCTTACATTCCACTTACAAAGTGGAAAAGGTTTCCATATTGTCTTGACATTGCTTTCCAGTACGTCTGCAGAACCGAGTGGGCATCCACCGGTGTTTCTCAGGTTTCGATTAGCAGAGCATCCCTAACGCTGGGTTAGCAGGGTTTCCCACCTTGCAGCATTAGGGGCACTGCCACATGCACCGTAACTAGAGTTACAGAGCATCCAGCAACATTGTCTGATAATCTTTCTCACTGTGTGATTCCAGGTTAACGGTCTTGCTCCTTAAAGTAAAGGAAACAAGATTATTTAGTATGACTGTGGTCTGCAAGAAAAATTCAGCAGACTTTGCTCCCTTTTCCTCGAAGGGATGAGTAGACGGGCCTGTGAGAATTAGCAGCTCGTACGCTCATCCTGGGCTCCCTGACGGCCTTGGGTATGCTTTCCCCAGATCGACTGACTGCGTGTCCGTCAGTCACCCARGGCTTGCCAATGTTCTGAGGAGAAGATGGGAGAAGGGACGGGTGTTTCAGTGTCTGGCCTTTAGTTACCTCTATAAGAGACTATATGGTCTTAGCCAGCTGGAAGACGGGGAATTCCTGTCTTAAAGACAATAAAGGTTGGTGTAGGGGAAATCTTTCTGTTAACTAAATAAATTTAATTTTTTTTTCTGTATATCTCCCTTTTTCTGTAAATTAAGTTAGAATCGAGTTAAAACCCCTGCTTACCTCTTTAAACACCAGGTATCTGTAGAAGAAAAATCCTGTAAATAAGCAAAAGTATTAATTGCAGGTGGTATACATTTATTTAGCAAAACAAAAATGCAGTAGTGTAGACAATGGAACTGCATTATGTCTTTTGACCGTAAGTGCATGTAAACATAATTCTGYATAATAGAGATTTTGTAATCAGTTTGCAAACCGACTAATAAAATTCATGTGGGAAGCAGTAAGGTTGCGTAATGAAAAATATCAAAATGTCATGGTTGATATGCTGCTACCCTCAACAGTGCACTACATTAGCAAATGAATAAAATACCCATAATTGAAGTGTAATATCTTGTGTTCTTTTCTGTGAGTGCACTTAGAAACAGATTTTATTTTCTCCTGTGATAATTTGACTGGTTACTATAAACATCACTCTTTAATGACCCATTTGTTTATGTTTGTATTGCTGAGCTCTTAAAAACTGTAATAAAMCCACCCTTTTAAAATTAACGTATCAGTGTCCAATTGACTTTCAGTTTTAGTATTGACCATTTGAAAATTAAATCTATTGTAAAAAAAAATCCAGCTTTGCCTGTGAGACTTGAACTGGATTCCTTTCCTGGTATTTAGCRGTAAGAGATTCTGTAGGTCATCTTATGGTTATCATGACTGTGCACTGTTTTATAAYGTTTTGATTATCTGTTTTTTCTTGGGAAACATGGAGGAGATTACTGGTTTATTGCTGGTCAAGAGCGGGTAATAAAAATTTCTTCCTTCTCTGACAAATGGTTTTATTTTCCACTCACAATCATTGTGGAAYATATATGCTTTTTTCTCTTAATAATTATACTCAGGTTCAACCTTTGCTTGATTTTGCATTCTTGCTTAGCAAGATAGTAAGTGGCTCCCTGCCTCTTTGGTACTTGATAACTTCAAAATGGGTCCTCGGGAGCTGGTTGGAAAGCAAATTTTTGTGTATTGTATGTTCTTGTTAAAATCTTCCACTGATATGTTTTCTTCATTCATTCTTCAGTAGTTTAATATTCTCTATAGCTATTTCCATGTTGTTGAACAGCGYGCTCTCAACGTACATATCATAAAATGACCAAATGATCCTAAATTGAATGAAAATTAAATGAATGTGCATGGGGAAGGAGATGGAGTTATTCCAGAGTACAGCAGATTCTCCTCTGGTTTTATTTCCTGTATTCAGCAGTTCTGAACTGTGTTAATCTAAGGAGCAGTACCGCTTTGGAATTTTAGAAATTCAACTGGAARGGTACGCAAAGACCATTTGATAGGGCATCACTGCACTAGTTTTTCCCTTACAGCAGAAGAGAAATTAGTTAAAGTTAAAGGAAAATAAAAGTAATGTACTTTTTAGTCCTATTTATGTGCCTGTAAATCATTCCACAATCATTCCATAGGTTGTTCTGCAGGAATTTTCTGGGCTACCAATTACTCAAGGATCATAGAGTGTAAATATTCTCGTGCAGTGTATAAATGCATAGCTAGATTTTTTTATGCCAGTATGTTCCATTTCGAGAACTGTAGAAGTCACTATTGCATCCACTGTACAAAATAATTCTTGTAACTGACAACTGCTGAAAGTAACTTACCTAAATGAGAGAGGCAGCTGATCACAGCTGTTCAGAAAGTCACCAGGCAGTGAATGTAAGTTTAAAACCAAACACCAGAAGGTGTATAAATAACAGCTCTGCTTGTTTTGGGTGTACACACAGCTGGTGTAATGCTCTRATCAGAATTCAAAGCAGACAACCCATTGAACCCTCTTCGTGGTGTACAAATTATGGGCTTTCCTATTAAAAAAACCAGCCACTATWCCCATTTTCATCTTCTACATCTAAAAGATTGAAGCGCATCTAAAATCTGCCTGGCACAGGGAGACAATTTTCAGACTATGAAATTCTGCAGCYGATGTTTCAAACTATGGATTTGCCAGAATATATCCTCAAACAGCTCTGTTGAAGTCTCACAGCCTCCTAATAGGCATTTCCTGCCCGAATGTCATTGGAATGCYTTTATCTTGGTTACAGCATCACCTTGCCATGAGGTGAATCATAATAGCTTATGGTGAAACTTGAGGCCAATTCCCAAGAGAACAGCTACTACAGTTTCTAGCATGGTATTTGTTGTACGTCTGAGATCCTAGTTCACTAATGGGTTTCATTGCAATTCTGTTACAGAACTCTTCTGGGTATAGTTTGTGATTAAAGAATGTATGTTAATTGCAAAATTTACACTTAAATAATACAGAATTTAGACATCTATGTTATCTTCTAAGCATTCAACTTATATGACACCTTGCAAAGACCTGCTCCCTTCACGGGAAAATGAGCAATATATTTAAACACAGAGGTAGGTGTTACACTAGTTCAGGCAACGGTTTTGAACTTCTCACTCAGTTGTATGTGAAATMATTTGTTTGTTCATCAGTGTACTCAATAGTAAAAAATAATTTGCAAACTTTTTTTCCCTTGTTTTCATTAATTTTAGTCTGTTATTCAATTGAAAATAAATTGAAAATAATTATTTTCTAGGTCAAGAAATGGTGTTCAAGTGCCTTGGAGAAGGAATTCTTGAAAAGGCCTTTCAGGGATATAACGCTTGTATTTTTGCCTATGGACAGACAGGTGAGTCTCCTGTGCTAAAGGGGAAGAACACTTTTTGTGCACATGGGAAGTGGGAAGAACAAAACATAAATATTAATCCAGATAACATTTTAAAAATGTATTTTGAAATATCATAATGTTAAATGTCAAACATTTAGCACAGCCAGTGACAATGTAAAGTTCTTAAAGCAGCTCTGTGAATATGTTCCTAGTTRCTACCTGTTGGGGCTGCTTTCAAAGCCTGAAAGGAATAATTCATACCGAAGGCTCATTCAGTCTTTTGTGTTTGAGTGTGTTCAAAGGGGTCCCAAGTAATGGCCCTGCTGAAAGAAACCTTTAAGATAATTTCTTTTTTTGTTTGCCTGTACCCTGTAGTCGGAAGAGCAAGCTATCTTGTCTGGAATAGCATGTCATGTTGTTCTGATGTGCTTCTGGAGGAATAAAAATGGAATTAAAACATGTGCTTCATGAACAAATAAGTAGCTCAGAAACTACATTCTAAAGCATTTTCTTCTCCTTTTTTCCTTTAGGTTCAGGAAAATCCTTTTCAATGATGGGCAATGCAGAGCAGCTGGGTCTGATCCCACGGCTCTGTTGTGCTTTATTTCAGAGAATCTCTGTGGAAGAAAATGAATCTCATACTTTTAAAGTTGAAGTGTCCTATATGGAAATCTACAATGAGAAGGTCAGAGACCTGCTTGACCCAAAAGGGTGAGTAGCTTCACTCTCCCCCACAGCCTTCCTTATTTTTRTCTGAAACTATAAAAGTAGAAATCACCTTTGGAAGTCCTTGAGAAGGTTTTTTCATAATGTATATTTATATGACTACTTTAGAAAGGATTAGATACCAAACACCAGAAAGAAGAGAATATCCATGTAAAGCTTGTATATGAAGTAGTAACTGGTGTGGACCAATTTAAATATTAGGATACCATCATAATGATGCAAACAAATACTGTATGAAGTAGTTTACCACCAGAAAGCAAGACTATGTGCAAGTAAATTCTGGARTATTTTTGCTGTATGATCCAGACTGTATTCAGGTAGGAATTTTCATCAACTAGAATGAGTTTGAAGCTTATTTACAACTTGGTTCTCTGGGTTTAGATGTTGAACTTTTTGAGTGTGGAAGGGTAACACCTCAGAATATATTCATGGCACTYTTTCTTCCATGGTTGTGGTCTACCTGGACTTTAGTAAAGCCTTTGACACTGTCTCCCACAGCATTCTCCTAGAGAAGCTGRYGGCTCATGGCTTRGACGGGTGTACTCTTTGCTGGGTAAAAAACTGGCTGGACGGCCGAGCCCAGAGAGTTGTGGTGRATGGAGTCAAATCCAGTTGGTGGCCGGTCACGAGCGGTGTTCCCCAGGGCTCTGTTTTGGGGCCGGTCTTGTTTAATATCTTTATCAATGATCTGGASGAGGGGATCGAGTGCACCCTYAGTAAGT
>JASVER010000026.1:8602791-8671601 GCA_030449065.1 Oceanodroma leucorhoa | reverse complement strand
GRYGACACCAAGCTGGGCGGGAGTGTTGATCTGCCTGAGGGTAGGAAGGCTCTGCAGAGGGATCTGGACAGGCTGGATCGATGGGCCGAGGCCAATTGTACGAGGTTCAACAAGGCCAAGTGCTGGGTCCTGCACTTGGGTCACAACAACCCCAGGCAACGCTCCAGGCTTGGGGAAGAGTGGCTGGAAAGCTGCCCGGTGGAAAAGGACCTGGGGGTGCTGGTCGACGGCCGGCTGACCATGAGCCGGCAGTGTGCCCAGGTGGCCAAGAAGGCCAACGGCATCCTGGCCTGTGTCAGGAATAGTGTGGCCAGCAGGARYAGGGAGGTGATCGTGCCCCTGTACTCGGCGCTGGTGAGGCCRCACCTCGAATMCTGTGTTCAGTTTTGGGCCCCTCACTACAAGAAGGACATTGAGGTGCTGGAGCGTGTCCAGAGAAGGGCGAYGAGGCTGGTGAAGGGTCTGGAGCACAGGTCTKATGAGGAGCRGCTGAGGGAGCTGGGGTTGTTTAGCCTGGAGAAGAGGAGGCTGAGGGGAGACCTTATCGCTCTCTACAACTACCTGAAAGGAGGCTGTAGCGAGGTGGGTGTTGGTCTCTTYTCCCAAGTAACAAGTGATAGGAYGAGAGGAAATGGCCTCAAGTTGCRCCAGGGGAGGTTTAGRTTGGATATTAGGAARAATTTCTTCACYGAAAGGGTAGTCAGGCATTGGAACAGGCTGCCCAGGGAAGTGGTGGAGTCACCATCCCTGGAGGTRTTCAAAAAACGTGTAGACGTGGCACTTAGGGACATGGTTTAGTGGTCATGGTGGTGTTGGGTTGATGGTTGGACTTGATGATCTTASAGGTCTTTTCCAACCTTAATGATTCTATGATTTTTGTCTACACAAAAATGCTGGTTAGGCTCTCAGGCTTGGTGATGTCTAGACGAGAGGCAGTTTGATAGGTTTGTTTCAGCTGAGCATCGATATATGTGGTGTATATTTTGATTCTTGAATATACTTGCACTAGAATCATAGAATCATAGAAGTAAGCAAGTTAAAACAGTAGATTTGAGACTTACTTGATACATGTCGAAGTGTAGAAAATGCAAGAAGAATTGAAGCTTTAGCAAATTGCTGGGGGGAGGGGAGGGAGGATTTTTTATTTCCTTTTTTGTCAGCATTCTTTCTGCCGAATAAGGCATTTCAGGTTTTGGTCCAGCCACAAATACTGGGGCGGGAGGATGCATTAAAAATAATTTGTGTATATAGATGAAAACCGCTTTTAGTCTTTATTGTTAATTTGAGTTAAAAACCATTCTGGAAGACTTTTTTTCCTCCTGTTACAATTAAAACACATACATTGACTTCTGCTATATAGAAGATTCTTATCATTTCATACTATAATTTTTGTTTTTCAATAAAGTTCACACCAGTGGATTGTGCATATTTATGTGCATTTATTCCATAGGAGTCGGCAGTCTCTTAAGGTTCGAGAGCACAAAGTGTTGGGACCGTATGTAGATGGCCTGTCTCAGCTGGCTGTTACAAACTTTGAGGTAAATCTAAACCAATGACAAGTTTATAAATAACACCTATATACATAAGCCATAGAAATCTTACAAGAGATAAACTAGTGTCTATCCAAACTTTTSGTTCTTGAGTGTTTATGGTCTCTGGCAATCACAAAGATCTTCTCTAATGCTTCAGGAGTATTTATTTCGTGTAAAAGCRTTGGATTTGCCTTTATGTTGGTTAAAAATATAATAGTGGTGTCTCTTTATTTTGCAGTTTTCAGTGCATATAGTATACACCAAGAACACAGTGTTTCCTTGACACGGGAAATATGAGGCTTCCAAAATAAGAACATTAGTCTTCCAGCATGAATTCCTTTGATTTTGTTGTTGAATACAACCTCTTATTTTACACGGGTATATTGCATGAGGAGCTAYGACATGGCTTATATAACTCATAATTTAAATCATGAGAGCATCTGAGCCCACTTGAGTTACCAAAACATATTCAAATAAATCAGTATTGTAGAAGCCAATGAACTGCTATAGCTACAATGGAAATAACTAAAGTGGTGCAGTTGTATGAATTGCATAGGCCTTTCTTTTTATGAGGAAGCTGATTTGAAAATGTTCATTCTTTGTGTAATATGTGGGAACTATTTTTTTTTATGGGGATTTTTATTTTTCTGAAGCATCTGTGCATATTATAGAGTTACAAAAACTGCTTTTGCAGCTTTTATGGTGAATTGCATACTTGGAAAGCACCATCTTTGTTCAAATTCTAGGAAATTTTGTTCATACCTAGTTTTTGGCTGATGACTTTTATGAAGCTGTCTTGGAAGACTCAGCAAGCACATATAGGAGACTYGGTATAGTCGGCTTTGTTTTTACATACGTAGGAAGGTAAAGGCTTCAAGCGAGAGAACCTTTGASCCAATTAAGTGAAGATAGTATTAGTGCAATTCAGTAAAAAGATGCATTGTGTTCACTTATGTAAGTAGATCTGTGCTGGCCTGATTACTGGCATTAAACAATATGATTTGTAATGTGGATTTTGCCAACATATTTCAGCAGCAGGTAAACAGAAGGTGCATTGAATGTASTTGCTGGGCTTTTAAGCGCAGCACTTAAAACGGGGATGTGATTTAACATTGTTCTGTAGAATTACATACCCTTTGTACCAATACATCTCAAAATGTGCGAAGAATTTTCTCATTACTTCTGCGTTCCCTTCTTCCTCTCTCCTACACGTACACACCCTTCCATCTAGATGGGGATTTTGTTCAGCAAGCACAATGCTTGCTTTTATCCTAGCATCATTTTTTACTCTTCTTGCTCTAGGATATTGAGTCATTGATGTCGGAGGGAAACAAATCACGAACAGTTGCTGCAACCAACATGAATGAAGAAAGCAGCCGCTCTCATGCTGTATTCAATATTATAGTGACTCAAACACTTTATGACCTGCATTCTGGTGTATGTATTTCTGTTGATTAATTTATGAAGTTGTGGTGAATTATTCTTCTTCCCTCCCCTTCCATATACATTATCTGTTTAGCTGTGCTTCTGCCTTTAATGCCAGGGGGTCCAGTAATCAAAGTAATGTTGGCAAGACCGTAAGACTGAGAAAACCCTGGAAGCCTGAGGAAGCACACCAGATAATGCAAACAGTTGCATCACTTTTTAAGATTATATTTCCACCACGAAACCTGTCTTGGGTCTTAACTGTTGCTGAAGTTGATAGGTTTTAATGGCCTACTCTGCCAGTAAGGTTATTGATGTTACTACACAGCTGATTCTGGTTCATTAGTGCTTCAGCCCTTTACTATAGAATATATGAGCGACTCTCAGTTATAAAAACTCTGACAATTCCTTCTTCTCTCATATCTTGAATTTGGTACTTTAACCCACATTATTACGAAGAACAGTGTTTCACTGTGCCAGCGTGAGACGTGTTAGCGCTTTGTGCCGGTGTTTCTTAGCTGTTGTTCTCCCGTGTCCCATCTGTGCAGAATTCTGGAGAGAAGGTCAGCAAGGTCAGCCTGGTGGAYTTGGCTGGGAGCGAGAGAGTGTCCAAAACGGGAGCTGCAGGAGAACGTCTGAAGGAAGGCAGCAACATMAACAAGTAAGACATTGGCATACGCAGGTTGCAAAGTTAACCTTGTAAGAATGACTGTTGTTTCCTTGGCCTCTTCCGTTGGTGTGCTTGTCACCAGTCAGTTCAAATGACAGACCTTGTCAGAAGCAGTTCGATACGGCGCTTTCAGCTGCTCTGTGCTAAACACCATGTGTTTCTTTACATTGGCGTAGGGACCCTGATTCATACTTGAATCAGATGAGGGCTACATGAATTTTATCTGGAAAAAGTGACAGCAGCGCTCTTTAATTAAGCATATACCTTYTGTGATTCATTTATACACCCTGTCCCCAGGCTCATGTGTTTGTCTCATCATCTACTCAAGGAAGAATGCAAAGTTGCAGTGTTGAATGGCTTTGTTCCAACATGTATTAAAATATGTAAGAGTATAATTCACAGTTTAAGAAAACCAGATCAGAATGAAGCTGTGTTAGTTTAGSATTGCCTTGGGCATTTGTATTCAAGCAATGACAAGTTTCAAGGCACTTTTTTACCGTAATTACGGTGTTATTGCCCAAAAGCAAGAATTTAGCACACTATTACCGCTGTCTTGAATTTTACTAATTTTCCTGAGAAAGAAAGYGTTTAACTGTTACATTAAAAGCTACTGCTTTTTCAATTTAATTTTAAAATGCTACAAAATGTTTTGGTATTTTAAGTTAACGACGACAGCACAAAGTGTATTTGAACAGCATTCATGCTTAAAATTATTTTAAATTACCCCTTTTTAGAGTTTGAGCATGTTTGCTCTTTCTAGCTTAATTTCTAATCTACTTTGTGCTTAATGCATCATATTGGTAGCCACGYTGGTGTAGTCCTTGTGAAACAAAATGACGTGGCTCTGTTTGCCTAATGGCAGGTATTGTACCTTTACCCCACAGGTTACCAGTTAAATTCAGATTGGTTTTACTAGAAACTGTATTTGTTATTTTGCATAAACAAAGGTGAGATGAAATGTTTCTTTCTAATTCTTGGGGAAGAATTCAAATGCCAACTCTCCCAACAGCTATTAACAAATTGGAAGTGTAAGATATAGATAACAGAAAGACTTCCTTTTTTTTCCTGTTAGGATGTTTCCTCGGTGTTAAACTTTTAGGGCACTGATGCAGTAAGGGAAGGTTGTTTTGCCCATGCTGAACCTCTTTGACAATACAGGACTTCAGAAGCAAGCACCCAACTTTTCTGTAAAAGATACTTTAAAAACAAAAGTGGACGGCTCTACATTTTCCCATCAATTAAATTTCTATATGGTATATATCTGTATTACTTAGTCCATTTATTAAGCATTCTCTATTCTCTATTCCAGYCTCTTTTGGAACTGACAGGCAAGAGGATTCTTAGTGCTGTGCTTGGTGTCGTCTGTTAGACTTTTGCTGTTATTTGGAGCTTTAATGAAGTCTGACTTTTACTGGAAGCCTCAAAATTGGTRTAAATGTTTTAGTAGACTAGTTCTTCAGAGAACATTGTGTATGATCGTCTTTTGGGTGTGATGCACCTTACTAGGGAAAGGCAATAATCTTTTTCTGGAGTAATACAGAATACTTTAAACCACATACTTTACTATATCAGCTCCTTTTTWAATTATTTTTTTATTCTTTTATTAAAAAGCAGTAACTTACATTGGTACCATGCACTATGTTTAATGAGATCAAAAATGGAGCTGCTGAAATTACCTGGAAAACAAATTTGCTGCTTGTGCTGCATTTTATTGCCTCGAAGAAGAATGTGGAAATAACATACCTGTTTATGTATCTACAAGACAAGGAAAACGTACACTCAGCTGTGCATACCGAAACTGCGCAGTGTGAYGCTCAGCCAGTCTCCGCAGGTTTCTCTGCTCTTTGTTTTCTGCATGAAACCTGGCTAGGGCTCTGGCAGCTGCCGCTTCCATCCCACAACTCATCCTATTGTAAATGCTCTTTCTGATCTTGGGACAGCATGTTGCAGTCTCTCCCACTTACTGAAACAACGGAGAGTTGTGGCATTTTGTTAACATCTTAATAAAGCGGTAATAAAGATTACTTCTGTTTTTTTCAGAGCTGATGCAGAGTTGCCTTGGTGAAGGTGCTGGGTGTCTGCTCTTTACTATGGAGTTTTTTGGGGGACTTGCCATACCTCATAGGAAAGCTGGATGCGCTCGTTCCTCCCCAGGATGTGCTAGTTCCCGTACGGAGGGTAGAAAGGCAGGTGCTTAACGACTCTTTGTGGTGTAGTCAAAGAATTTCTAGAATACAATAGTAGGAGGAAGCAGAATAAACAAGCTGTCAATTAGTGGCTAAGAAAAATACTTTCTGTGAGCAGTCTGCAATTTTAACTCTGATTAGTAAAATCATAGGTGTTTTAATTTTAACTTGAGAATGCAAAAAGAAGCCTTTAAAATGTTAGCGGGGGCGGGGGGCGGGRGGGAGGAATGGGTTGGGATGGGTCTGGCTCCAAGCTGATTTTAGGGAGGTTTTTTGTATTCAGAGTTAACTAATGGGAAGGCGGATTCTGCTCATCGAAGAATTTGGTTGTAAATTGTACAGAAGTAGCTTGAATGGGTGTCATTTAGGGACAGAGTTGTTCCCTGCGGTGAGGAAGCACCATTCCCTTCAAACGCCGCTGACTCCGGCCGGTGRTGGGGAGCGTGTGAGCTTCCCGCCGCCCACTCGCACGGGCAGCCTGGTCGTGCCTGAGGGGAAGGGGCAAGGAGAACAGAGGGTGTGCAGAAATGGCACTTCCCCATTGCTCTTACCACGTAAGAGTTACCACCTAACTTCACTCTGCTGCTTCTGAACTGCCTCAGTCTGCCGTGCGCTACCGGCTCGGGCCTTCTGGTTGATTCACTATATAAGTGGTGTGAGATAGGATCAAAGTAATGACGGATCTCTGATGCATCGTTTAGCATGAAGCAAAGCAGCCGATGATGAGTCCTGTAATTACTTTGTTGGGCAGCCATTTCTTTTACTGCTTTCCTTAAAGCCGTCTTTAAACAGCTTTGTATTATGAAATCTCAAGCAGAATACATAAATGGCTCCGGTTTGGATTTTATTGCAGATGTTAACAGTCTTAAAATAAAATCAGTATTTATAAGGAGCAGAAATATTATCACATCTTTTAATCCCGTGTTAATAAACTGTAGCTTATAATTTCCTGTTTATTAAAATGTCCCCATAACTCAAATTGGTGTTGCAGCCCTGTTGTGAAATAGTTTTCAGTGACAGGCCTTTTGGAATCCCTGTTCTTCCTATCTCCCTTCTGACTGTCCTTTTCTTCCCCCTCCCTCAGTTTTTGGCTTTGGTTTTCATGTTTCCCATCACCTRAAGAGGGAAAGAGGAATTGGACGAAAATAGGCCAGGGTGATTTTTTTGACTTTATGCTCCTTGARGGTGGACTCCATTGGGAGTATGCTGGTGGTGCTTTTCGGTTGTGCTGTAGGAGGTTGCTACGGAGCAGCATACAGCATCCTACTGTTTGTTCTCGCGTGTTTAGCACGCTGTCATCTCTGCCTGTGGAGACCAGAGATTGGAGGCAAGAACCAATCCTCCCTCCCCCGTTCTCCCCCCACAAGCTTTCAGAGATTGTTGGGCTTTTGTTTAGGTCACAAACTAAAACCTAACTGTCCTTTTTGCTGTGAATTTTTYAGAGGTGAATTGGAAAGTTATCCTATAGACAACTTTACAAAATAGAGTGCTCTCTTGGGAGATTAGGTTGCCTAGCCTCTCCTTAAATTTCTTCTAATTTTGCTTTCAGGTCTGTGCTATATCTTCGTACCACTTTGTGCTATACGCAGYACGGAACATCTTTTGTGACACATGTAATGGTTCTTGTTACCTTACCCTCAGATGTCTTCCTGGAAATRTTCTTCTGCAACTTTTTTGTCATTTTCTAAATGTTATTTCTGAACCATTGGTAGTTTCAAGCAGCACTAAGGCTGTGTTACAAATATTGTGCAAACACTGCCTGTCAACTAAAATAGTACTACTTCTTTGAAAAGAAAACTCAAAAGGATGGAGTGGAACAGTACAATTAAAGATTTATTTGACTATGTAATTGYGACGCTGCTGAAGTTTTTCTTGGTAGTTATAAAGAGTAGCTGTATAATTGGGCATGAGTATGATGGACGAGTATGCTCTTGTGCTTCAGTGCTGTCTGTTTTAAAACCCTTTAGGCATCTGTTTAATGTTCTCAGGCTCCTGAACCAGCTCATTATCTTAAACATACTCACCCCAAGAGCCCCAATGTCACTTAAAATTTGCACAGGGTTGTATAACAATTGGATAATATAATGCACATATACTTTGCACAGATTGCTAATACAGTTACCCCTGTTGGTAGAAGTGATACATGTACAAAAGTGAAAGAGTTATCTGCATTTTCTTCACAATTCTAGAGTGGTGTTTGGGATGTGGCTGTCTGCTAAGCAATTTGGGGGCTTTTCTCTTTCATGCTTGTGCAACGTTTTTGTAACTGGCAGATTCTTTGGTCTACTCCCCCCACAAGAAGCTAGCGAGGCTCCACCTCAATTATAAGTCAACCCACTTGTCAAGGGACCTCCTAATCAGTCTCTTCTGATGATCAGTCTTCCATTGTCATGTGATGGCTGATTAGTTACTGGTTCACCAGGCAGACTAGTTCTCCTGGGCCATAGCTGGCTTTGTCTTGAAGATGCCTCCTTATGGCYAAAGGATTGTTCAGTTTTAGTCTGTTGTTGAGCCAGTGCTCTTAGAACATTGTTTCTAGAGACAGGGGATTCTTACTGTGCTGCCAACACTGACTCATAACAGTGTCATRAGGCAGTGTCCAAGATAGAAGGATTTTTGGTCTCTGAGAAAAGGTAGGTGTCTAATYGAAGGCAGTGATTCTCCATGTACTGAAGCAGTCTGCTTTGCACTTTTCAAACTATTTTAAATACCCGAATATTTCAACTTAAYCTTCCTGGAACTTGGTCTTAGTACCAGATGAGATGAAACACTGTACATATTTTTTTTTCTTCCAAATATGTAACGTCAATAAATACATTGCCCTGTTTGGAGCAGGGCAATGGGCTAGCTGATTTCCTGTGGTCATTTCCAACTTAACTTATTCTGATATTTTAAAAATTGGATGTGAAGTTCTGCAGATCATAAATTAAACTCTTTAGCAAATCCCCTTTTCTGTGTTTTATTAAATCTACGTTTGGAATATGTGTTAAAGCTGTTCTGCTGTGTTGCATTTATAGATCACTTTCAACGCTGGGCTTGGTTATATCATCACTTGCTGACCAAGCAGCAGGGAAGGGGAAAAACAAGTTTGTGCCTTACAGAGACTCTGTACTCACTTGGCTTCTCAAGGTAATTAATATTTTCCGTTCATCCTGTTCACAAGATGTCAGCTTAATAGTTTGTAGGATCATTGTAGCATACCTCTGTGTACGTGGACTTCCTATCTTTTTTTTTTTAGAGAGATGAGCTAAGGAGCTCTCATAGCTATAAGTTGTTCCAAGWAATATGGACAGCTAAGAGTATCTTGTGTTAATTCTATGTAAAGTCCTATTTGGTTATTTTCAGTTATAGTGGAATTAAAGCTTGTGGAGGTGGCTGGAAATGTTCATGGATCAGACTGGTTAGTTTACGTCCAGAGTACCTTTCAGTCTCTAAATAGTAAGCTTTGTATTTTAAGTATCTTTGTAAAGATGTTGTATAGTCTCAGAACAATTTTTAACCCTCAAACYTTCTGTGGATGCACTTTACAGGACAACTTGGGAGGAAACAGCCAAACTGCCATGATAGCCACAATTAGTCCAGCAGCAGACAACTATGAAGAAACACTCTCTACTCTGAGATATGCAGACAGAGCCAAAAGGATAGTTAATCATGCTGTGGTGAATGAAGATCCAAATGCTMGGGTCATCAGAGAATTACGTGAAGAAGTTGAAAAACTGAAAGAACAGCTCTCACAAGCTGAGGTAACGTTATTCACAGGACAGTGTAAATTGAGTTTCCAAAGGAAATATTAAACTCTGATTGGAAGACTAGCTTTCTTTTTAAGTCTTACAAAATGAAGAAAGGAAGAGTCTTGTGCCTTTTTTTTTTTTTTTTTAAATAATTAACCTTGTTTTCTGAAATAAATCCAACATAAAGTTTGCTTATTTTTAATAACTTTTAAATGAGGACAACATTGTACTGATGGTGACCCTTGTCAGAATAGACTGTGCTTGAAGAACTTCATGTCAAGCAATAATTGATGCAGCACGGATAAGAGCTAGAGTACAACTTCATTCTGTAGACTTATTATCAGAATTCTTTTTTTTGCATTGATGGACTATATAATTTTATGACGTCAAATGGAAAAGTGTGAAAAGCCATAAATCTGGTATTGGACCACAAAATATGTGGGACGTTTCTCCCCTTGACATTTGTGAAAATCTATAAAAAATTGTCAAAACTGCAACACCGAAASCATCAGCAATTTGCTTTACTGCCATAACAGTTAACACTGTGAAATTGCTGCTTATCTTAGATTCATACTTCTAATTGGAGAGTAAAGTATCAAGGTAGAATAGTTTACTTGGTGATAGCTGGAGAAATTTTGGCACTGCACTGTAGGAAAATATTGTTGATCTTTTTAGGCAAGACACAAAATACTGGTGGAAAAAGAACAGAAGTGTGTCTGAAGGTAAATTTGTGTGGTGTTTAAACTTCATGTTCATTTAAGGARTAGTGTTCCTTGTATGAACAGTTCCTTACAGGCTGAAGTGGGAAAATCTGCTTTAAGAAAAAGGAGCCATTCACTTTTTTCGTAAAWAAAAATCTGTTCTAATCCCATATTTTAGATCAGAAAATATTATTGTAGCATGTTCTTAATTATGTTGACAGACTGTGGCTGAACACAATCAGTAGGAAGGTGTCCAGAGTCTTACTAATTTTTTTTAAAAGTGGTTTTTTTGTATACCTTCTGTTAAAAACTGTTACATAGAGTTATATAGAGCCTGTTGAACTGTTACTTGGCACTGGACGTATTCATGCCCTTTGCTTTTGTTGTTTCCTATTGTGAAATGAGAAGCCTGTGTTAGCTCCAGAGCATGCCTTCCTTCGAAGGTAATCCACAGGGTCAGTCTGAAAGCTTTAATGCAACTCTTGGAACACTTAYGAAACCAAGGTATAATGGAAGACTAAATATCGAGAGAAATTTGTGTTTGAAACTACTGTTGGAAGAAAGACTTCGCAGCTGAACTTCAGATAGCTAAGACTTAAAGTTTTTAAATATGCAGATATTTTTATCCAGACACTGCAGCTTGAGTGACCAGGCCCAGAGATTCTGTTGGTTCCATTAGCCTCTGGAGCTCTGTCAATCTTCAGCTCTTTCAGATCTGGACTCATTATAGGTTGATGCTGTCCTCTTCCTTTGCAAGWGACCTGTTTTTTCATCTTCTGCCATGAAAAACCTGGGGATATAGTTGAAATCTATACTTGTTGCGTTTCATATTATGTTGCTGTGTTCAGTTTCCTTGTGCAAGCAGACGTTGCAGTGGGAAGAGTAGCTGAAGGTTTTTGCTAATTTCTGTCTTTTAGGCCATGAAGGCACCAGAAYTGAAGGAAAAATTGGAAGAATCTGAAAAACTAATAAAAGAGCTAACAGTCACCTGGGAAGAAAAGCTAAGGAAAACAGAAGAAATTGCACAGGTATTTCAGAAACTTTGAGGAGGAAAGGCCAGATACTCATATAGTGCAAGYCAGCTGAATTTCATGAGCTTCAGTGGCCTGTGCTGTCTTCTGTTTAGAATTCCTCTGGATTTTTGTCTTTTCCCCTGGTTTCTGTTTTTTGGGTTGGTTTTTTTGGTTTTTTTTTTGTTTGTTTGTTTGTTTTTAAGTCTAAATTTCATTAGAATAAATGTAGCTGTATCATGATACCATTGATAAAAGGTAGTATTTGATTTTAAAATAAAACATCAAACTATGTTTAGGCAGCTCATTTATTTRTAAGACCACAGTGGGATCTTGGATGTGTTTCCCTTGAAGTGACTAAGAAAATGAAGAATTACAAAAGGATCAGCAYTTTGAGTGGTATTCGTTGCTTTTGCTTTTAGTGACTTAACCAGAGAAGGAAAATGAGTACGTGTATTCACTAATSTTTGTTCATTATTATTGTACTTAAAATAAGACTTCAGGGTTCCAGTGTACTTTTCCATCATTTCCACCATCTAGAATGGGGAATGAGTATTGCTGGTTTCCCTTTCTAGTCCTAATGTTCGAGAAGCATGCTTTGGTGCAACCACTGTTTAAATAAAAAAAAAAAAAAAAAAAGGCGGGGGGGGGGAACCAAACCAAACCCAACCAGCCAAACAAAAAAACSCCAACCCSCAAATTGTAGCAAAGCAAAAGACGTGTGATTGAGTAGGTGCTTCAGCTGAATTAATAATACTGCAAAAGAATAAACCTAAACTGTGGCATGCTATTTTCTAAATTATTTATGACTATGATTATCTTTGAAATAATTGCAACTGAGACTAGTTTTTAACTAACACAAAGGTTCAAAGCCACGTTGTGTTACTTACRAGTATCTCTAATAAAATCAATAGGGCTGCTTAGGCAAGTAAGTGCTGCTTTGGGGAARAAAGGTGTTTGAGGATTAGATCTAACTTTTTATTGCTAGTGTGTAAAAATAAATTATATTAAACATATGGTACTTGATCAACATCTTAAGTTCTGTTTCTGGTAGTGATATACAGAATGCATGTTCAGCGTGTGCATCTTCAGCTTTAGTTGCACTGCTTTCATTTACCTGCTGTACTTGTCTCTGTATTTTGCAGCAGGCAAGGTTAACCTATTTTTGTGCTTGCAGGAGAGGCAAAGACAGCTAGAGAGCATGGGAATTTCCCTTGAGTCTTCGGGTATCAAGGTTGGGGATGACAAGTGTTACCTGGTGAACCTGAATGCAGACCCTGCACTCAATGAGCTTTTGGTTTACTATTTAAAGGTGAGAATGTGAACAGGATGTTTACACAGAACGAAAGGACACTTGCTTATTGTTTTGAATTTCTGGCTCAATTTGGTATTCAGAATGTATTTAGCTTTTTAAGATTAGTTGCAGCGAAATAGGATAGGCGTCCTCCTACTGTTCAGGCTTTTGTTCTCCCTTTGCAGTTCAGCTTCATTGTTTTCCTAATTGATCTCCTGATTGCCAACAGTGGGAGAAGTGCTCAGTGTGTGCCAGTGTTGAGATAAATTCTCGCTTTTCCAGACAGGATGTGAACAGAATTGCCTTTTGGAGTGAACTTGAAGTCAGAGCCTCGTGTTATATGCTTCTTTTTGTTAGTGAASTGAGGATTGCTTTAAATATTCAATGAGTTAATCATAAAGAGGTGATGTTTAGTAGTAATCAGTAAGAGTAAACATAGTATTCGATGATGGAAAAGCTTGAGAGAAAGAGAAAGGRAAAAAKAAAAAAGCGGTGTTAAAAATGTACAGAAATGTATTTTCCTAGTGCCGCTAGCTTTCATACCATTCRGTTTASSATAGTCTCGTGTCAAATACAAACCTCGTAAGTTTGTAAGGAAATGTGAGCTCCTTGTCAATAAGATATGAAAAACTCTCCTGTCTATTTTTATAGTTACTTTTCTGCTTTAGTGGCTAAGGTAGGGCTTCTGTATTTGAACAATATCAGATAAAGCACAACTTCTCTAACAACAGCAAAATAAAGTATTTCAGCAGAATTTACAATACGACTTGAAATTATGTAGAGATTAGTATGTTTAGTTGAGTTGCTATATAGCTGTTTTCTGAAAAGCAGCCAACTCCGTGCACCTTGTTTTACTATCCATGTTGTCCTCTGTTATATATGCCTATATGACATGGCTGGTTTTCTTCACTATTTGCATTTATTGCTTGTATGCAAGCAAAGTCTGAGAATATTTTTAAATCAGAATTTGTGTGTCAACTGCTTTATTTTGCTTTATCTAAAACCGTATGAAGATAAAGTGCAGAGCAGAAGAATAGTTTGTGTGTGGCCTTTACGGTCTTCAAATGTGCTGTGGCACCATTTCTGCTCTATAGAAGTGCTCAGCAAAGGAGAGCACAAAGATTGTGCAGTCTCAGGGCTTCAGCTAATATTTTCTTAGTTACGTAAACAGTGATAGTTTGCTCGTCTCTTAGTAACAGCTTATTTTCTAGGATCACACAAGAGTTGGTGCAGATACCTCTCAGGATATACAGCTCTTTGGTATAGGAATCCAACCAGAACACTGTGAGATTGATATTGCTTTAGATGGAGAAGTTACACTCACACCAAAAGAAAATGCAAGGTAAGGAAGATCAGCAGCACTTTCCAGTGAAGTGTTTGCTTTTCTKTACCGGAAGATAACTTGCATGCATTTTTATTTTATGTAGTCAGAAGCATCTTACATTCTCAGCAATGAGTAGCTTCAGTATAGGTGACTTAAACAGATACTTAAAAGTGAAATTCAGCGATAAAATTGAGATTTCCCCACATGTGTACACACCCACCCACTCTGCAGCATAACAGCCTATCAGCGATTTGGCTCAGAATAAACCATGGCAAGAAGGTATTCATTAGGAATGAGGGACCATTGCTTRTCTGAATTTTGGGTGGTAGCAGGATAACAGACGCTGCTGGCTATCCCGACCCGTGCGATGGCATAGTAGGCTGTGTCTTGATGGGGGAGGATAAATTGTGCCTTGTGAGTAGTTCCTGTTGTAAAGGTCAGTATTTTGTGAGAAAGAGGTGTTTTAAAGATCTGAAGATCTTAGAATTCTTTTGTAAGTACTTAATTACTGTTATGTCTAGTAAATATATAGTGTGAAGTCACGCTTCTCCTTTTGTTTCTACTTCTGTATTTTAATTATTTTTCATTTKGGGGGCACTGTGGCTTCTTGGGTAGAATTGTAAATGTCCTTGTCACTTCATCTCCAATGGTGTGTGATAAGCAGTACCTTTGTCCTAGTTAATAGTCATGCTGCTTGACTGAAATCTAARTATCTAAATAATGTATAGATTAGTATTAGAATGAGAAACAAAAGTTTGAGACACACCTTTTAAAAAATCTGATCTCTTTYGTTCTGCCTTCAGTAAAATACCTCTTAGCATTTGCATTTTTCTTCTGCAGCCTACAGTACAAAACTTCAAACAGATGGGATTCAGACTTGTGGTGATAGAGTTACTGTGCTGGAAATCAGTCATTTTGACTGGCAAGAACAAAGGCACATGTCAGTGGAAAAAACATATTTTGTTTTACTCATGCCTGATCTGCAATGCTTAAGTAGCTGTTCTTAAGATACTAGTGTCAACAGAAATTTAGTTACCAGGATTTCATTGAAAAAAGATAAAATAAAAATCTGTTTTTAAATCAAATGCTTATGTGTTTGTGTTGACTTACTCGAGAGAGACAGCTGGGCACAGAACACTGCATCTGAAAAAGCTTTTTTCATTTTAGTAAGTTTTTTTCCCTTTCAAATAAAATGTTCTGCTTTGTGACTTGCATATGCAGAAGTTCAACAGCTCCATTTTTTCCATTTTGTGATTGAAACTTAAATACAAAGAAACCTAAATGCAAATATAGCAGTATACCAGATGTTCTCAAAAGTAGACCCTTGTTAACAATAGAGACTCCATTTGTTGAAAGAATGAAATTTGGATCTAAGGGTCTTTTCTTATGCTTGGATGCCAAGTATGTTAACAGTATGTTTTACAACTGTGTTGACTAACTTGTATCTTGGAGAGCTTTATCAGTAGGATTTGCATGCAACCAAGTTTACAGACTTTTCTAAGAAACAGGCAGTGACCCAGTTTGAGAAATGGGCATTTAAAGAAAACTGTGCCACTAAAAGCAACCTTGTCTGTGTGTTTACTCAAGAGTTGTGTCGGTGAAAGCTGGAGGGGAAAGGTGCTTTGTGTTTAATTCTGACAGTAGAAATCAGGCCAGTAACTTTTCTGTTGATTCTTCAGTGAGAACCTAGCAGATTTGTGCATCATATGATACAAATCACTGTCTGTAGATGGGAGAAGCGGTAGATCTTGTAGTTACTTTTCAACCTTTTATTTTGAGGATTKCACTGAAGTTGTATTTTCTTCTTTCAGATCCTGTGTAAATGGTGCACTGGTATGTTCTGTCACTCAGTTATGGCAYGGAGATAGAATATTATGGGGAAACAACCACTTTTTTAGGTAATAGTTGATATTTACATTCCAGCCTCTTTACATTCAGCCTATTTTTTTYCTTCCACTGTTCCACATAAACTGAATTTTAGAAACTGAATTTCAATTTTTACACAGAATCAATTTACCAAAGAGGAAAAGACGAGATTGGCTGAAAGACCTTGAGAAAGAAACTTCGCTAGGAGAGCATGATCTGGATGCAGCTAGTGAAGCTTCTTCAGAACCAGACTACAACTATGAGTTTGCACAAATGGAAGTTATTATGAAGACACTGAATAGTAATGGTAAGRCAGCTGGTTCTTTCAGATTGTCTAAGAAAATTCAGCATGGAACTTAATTTCTGGGTAAAGAAAGTCATACATTTGCTCCAGGGGCCTTTGGAGCATTTTCAGAAAAAGATATTGTACGGAAGCAATGTTAGGCACATAAAATATATATGCACCTAGGTATAAATACACACACACAAATTAGGAGTTGGTTTATGCCCTGACACACAATTTCGTCTGTACATCTGCTGTCCTTTATAGTGCAGCTGAGTTGTAATCATCATGTCAAATCATCATCTAAGTCCTACTAACCTCTTGCTTTTGCAAGTTACTGGAGACAAGAGATATGTCTCAGTTAGTTTCATCCTTCCTTTTGTATCAAATATTACTGACACCATTTTAACCTTAGTAGAAAAACACTGAAATGAAAACCAATAGTCAAATGTCAGCAAGCATGGTTTTTAATGCTTGACCACTYTCAATATTTTATTTAATCTTTGTTAAAACCTCTTGTGATGCCTTTTTTTGGACACTATAATAAAATACAGTATATATAAAATAATGGTATGGTATATATAAAACAATATGGTGTTTTCATGGTTTCTGGAAGGCAAGTCATAGTTCAAATGATATAATATGGTATGAAGAAATGCTGAAMAACTTGGTAAACTACTGAATGCTTTGTACAGGTTTTTTAATACACAAAATTTGAGAGGCAAATACCTTGGTTTTTGGTCACTGACCAAGACGACACAGTAAATGGTGTTTCATTGCTTTCTGTTCTCCTTTCTTCATATCTTTTCAGTATTTCCATTGTTTGCTGTGGTTTACTTGTTGAAATACAGTATTTACTTTTTTCTTGGTCCCCTCTTTAACTTTCTCTGTTTTGCCATTGAGTGCAGCATGATGGTTTTGTATGGTTAATGCTCTAGCAATACTTTGCAGGTTTTTTTACAGTTTGATTTTAATGGGATTGCTTGTGTGAGTGAGTTACAGGGTCAGGTCACTTAAGTTGATGTGAAATTACTGTTTGGTAACAGAAATATTCTCATTATGGTTCACTCAGGAGACGAATTTCAGATGAATCTGCCATCCTGGTGGTCTTCAGTGTTGTCATCCCTTGTGAAGATTTTGTTGCCTGTCTTAAGGCCTCAAACCATCCCGTATCTGTGCCAAAACTGGGACAAAGGTTTTGAACTCGATTGGCTCATGCATGAGACTGCTGGAGAAATTTGAAAGCATTAATTGATGCTTGATCTGCTTGTCACTAACCAGGGTTTTGACTAAACTGTAGCAGTCCACAATGAGTCAGTGTTCTTTGAACGGAGGGTCACATTTTCTGGTTTTCATGTGGTGTTATCTAGCTGATGGAAATGATTCTTCACAGTATTTCAAGTGTCTTTACATTTTAGTTCAGTAGACTTTTTTTGACTGTGGTCCAGGCCAAGTTTTGTCTTGGTCAGTTGTTTTCTGTGTCTTTGCTCAAGAACAGTACAGACCTTGCTGTTCCATCAGAGCTCTTCCCTCCCTAATGCACAGCAAATGTTAGCAGTCAGACCTGTCGCACAGTTTCAGAGGCGTCATAACCCAATTATTCTGCTTCTTGTCTCTTCTGCTCCCTCCCACATAGGTGTTGCTGAACTAAGCTGGAGTAGTAAGTGACAATAAAACCCTGACAAAACAAGTGACTTTGGGAACCGTAGGCTGGTCTTTTGATTTGAAGCCCGGTAGCGCTTCCAGGTTCTGTTCTTCTCAATGGTATAGCTAAAATACAGTTTTTTTTCTGACAGGCTTTCAGTTTGTTGGATAAGAAGTAAAGCAGCTTTGTTGCAATAACATTTATTTATTCTTCCTTAAAATGAAAAATAAATATGGGTAAAAAAGAAGAAATTACTAAATAACTGAAGGCAGTTAATTCTATTACCCGTTTTCTCTGGAGAAGCCCTAAGGGGGAATAAAGAGGTATCTTAAACATTTTACTAGGTGATTATTTTATAGGCATGTATGGATTTGGGATTTTTCTTTCATATCAGTGGTTTGATGTAGCCCAAAGCAAGAGTTTTTGGRTTTTCCTTTATTTTGTTTGTTTTTTTTTCCCCCCTTGATATATTTGAGAACAGTAACCTTTAAATAATTAGCCTAGCTTCTCCAGGGCACAAACACATTTGGTTTTATTGCATGTAACCAGTACAACAGTGTCACCTATCGCATCCGGTTCCAGAGAAAGTCTGAGGAAAACGTGTAACTTTGAAAACAGCTGTAAAGAAAACATCTAGATTCTTTCCTCCCTTCAGCATGTTCACTTTCTTTGGGGGATTCTSTCAGATCAGCTGTGTACCGCTGGTTTGTGATGCTGGTCAAACACAGAATGCAGCAAAGTTTTACTTTATTCTTCTATACGGTGCAGTGATTAGGTAAACAATGTGATTAGTTTACGCAGCTTCTCATTTAAGCAAACAAAACTGTAACAGCTCAGGGTGGGGATTTTGATGAAACTTAGCAAAGCAGCCTGTGTCATAACCGTCTTCTAACTTGCTTAGAAAAATGTACTTACATGAAATCTTAAGGAATTTGTGCAGCATTGTTGTTACTGGAYTAACAGATAACAGATGTGAATTAAGTGACATTGCAGCAAGGTAATAAATGCTGTTCATCCTAAGGAGAAAGTACATTCTTCTGGTTCAATGTTAATATTCTAACATTTTGCAGAGGATTAACTGCATGTATATGAATGGTCTTTTCAGGGCCATTGAACTCTTGTCACATAAATATGTAAAGGATTGGGACTTAGGACTTAACGCTGTATGGAATTTTCTGTGCATTTGGCAGGGTAGAATCTTCCCCAATTTATTTGACTTTGCAGGAGAAATCCAAAATTGTGGAACGTGGTGTTTAAATCTAACTTAAACGCTGTTGGAGTTCTTTTGAATTGTGAAAAACTTGACTGTTTATTTTTTCATCTTCTAACTAGATGGTTTATAATTCACACCATATTTTGCTTTTTCACTGTGAAAGGCTTGGGGTTTTCTGTGAAAAATCTTTCAAAAGTTAAATTGAAGACTTTTCTAAAAATGTAAATTTACTTTTTACATTTCAATACAAGCATAAGCCACCTTTTTTTTTTTTTTTTCAAACAGTAGTGGATTTCATTGAAATTGGGGAATTTTTAGACTAGGTTCTTGCATCTTGTTCCAAATATTTTCCATGGTATAATTTGATCCTGTGGTAGTTTTGATCCTGTAAATCTAGGTGGCTGAAAAGATTGCTTTTATTAAGAAAATCTGCTTCCTGAACACGGAGCTGGTCTTTGAGCGGTTTAGGAAAGTCTCATCTTAATGAGTCAGCCTTAGATTCATTTCCTGTGTTTACAAACACAATAGAGGGCTTTTAATTTCTTCCATGCCTCTTCTCTATCTTCTGCGTAATACCTGATTTCTCAACCATTCTTCCAAATAACTAAAACTCTTTTAGGGATTATGCAGTAAAACCTATGCACGTGAAGGTAATTCTGGTATTACCTGGAGGATAATGATGATGCAGATCAGCATTAATAACTTGATTTGTAGTCTAGAATATTAGAACTTGGTTCAGTCAATTGTTTTTGTTGCACTGTCTGTTTAAAAGCTAAAAATAGCTAACTGTCTTTCTGAGAATGTCATGTACTAAAAAGTAGTATTTCTGGTTATTTTAGGACACTTTTATGCATCACTGTTTTGCTATTTGGTTGCTATTTAGGCTGACTGATTTTTAACTTTGTGCTTTATAATTACCTTATGGTGGTATTTTATGATGCCTTTGTGTGAAGCCAGTGATTTCTTCCATGGATAAGGGTAGGGCCACAGTAGCAACTTGCAGTAGTGTCTGTTTTCTGCTGAAAATACAGATGTGCTTTACAGCAGTCTTAATATTTCAAAAAAGAATGCTGAAAGGCAAATACAAACACACGGTAACAACAGAACCCTGGAGATCCTGTTTGGTTCTCTGGCATTTATAGTAGGAAGGATTTGTTTTATGAAGTGACTTGCCTCAATGGCCAAGTATGTTAAAATCGCAGACAGTAAGTTAGTAGCAAAACTGCTGACACCAATTTTGCTAAAGAAATACTAAGTAAGTTGTTATAGCATTACTGTATTTAGTAATCTGTATTGGTTTGCAAAGATACAGGGGATGTGGGTTTTGGGAGAGTGTATGTACGTGTTATGGTGACCAACATACACTACTAGTGATGAAAACCCTACAGAACCTTTCATGTGAATCCTCTATGCATGCTATGGTAACACAAATTTTGTTTCATGTAGCATTGTAGTATCAGGAAAACTTGCACAAAATCTTACAAGGACTGGGTTTTGGTAGTGCAGGCAAGATGGTTCATAACTAAATCACACAGATGTGGGTTTTTTGGGTGTGTTTTTTAATTTGGTAGATTATTTTTTTTTTGAGGAGCACACATCTAGTTCCAAAGTGGGACAGTGTAATTAAATTAGGTTTATTTTTCTCCCTCCTTTGTGACAGACTGGCATCCTTAAAAGTCACAGCAGCTCTTTTTTTTATATTTGCAAAGTGGAAGAGGTATCACAAACAATTATTTTAAAGCTGAAATTTTTTGAATTCGAAAATCCTGGCATGTCCTAGAGCTGCAATGTTGCTTCTGCTAATAATCCACCACTGCAACTATGGAACTCCTCTCCCTTCCCCTTCTGATGTGCAGAATCAGCAATTTGTTAGGTGATATGCTGTCACTCAGGTATTCATCTAGATTGGTCCTCTTGCAAACCACTTTTTTGCAGTATTTGAGCTTTCAATTGTATATACATGAAGCAGGTATATACTGGTAGTATATAGAAGGAGCTTATTCCATTGAATTGCTCTTTCAGAGGCACGGTCTGGCATTGGACCTAAAACCAGGAATAGACAGAGTAATGTTTCTCTAATTTGAATGCAATTTAGGTTTAACCATAGCTGATTGACACCAGCGGTTGTTGTTTCAGGATAGGGTATCCAAATGGATATTTGTTCTGGATTGGTACTGAGATGAAATGTGGTTTGTAAAGCTAAATGCAGAATTCTCCTCCAGAAGGTGCTTTGTCTGCTTCAGTGCTGTGAAGCACGTTGGTACAATGCGATGCATGACTAGTCAGACAGTTTGTCTCAATTTTCATCTGCAGCTCTCCAACACATTTCATTCTCTACCAAAATGAAGAAAGTAAATCGCTTTTTACTTCCTTAAGTCGTTTCCTTCTCTGGTTAACATCATCTTCCCTTGTATTTTGCTTTACTTTCTTCTTATTAATTTGTTCCCTTTTCCATCTATTCCTTTTTTCCTACTGGGAATCTGGAACATACTATAACTTCACAGTATTGAAGTATGCAGTAGATGAGAGTCTTAACCATTGTTCTAGCCTCTGCGTGCTGTATTTTTTTTCTTGTTTGGATTTATTTATTTAATGTAATATTTATTATTTCGGCTTTTGTTTTGGGGGACAATGGTCATCTTGTGTTTGCAAAGACTCTGGAATATGTTGATTGCTGTTACCAAATAAATAATGAGTGTTCTGTAACGCTGAAATGGCATTTTCTCACTTTTCTGGGTTTCTTGTCTCTCCCCTCCCCCCCCTTTTTTTTAGACCCAGTACAAAATGTGGTCCAGATCTTGGAGAAACAGTACTTGGAAGAGAAGAGGAGTGCTCTTGAGGAGCAGCGGCTGATGTATGAACGTGAGTTAGAGCTGTTGCGGCAGCAGCTCTCTCCAGAAAGGCAGCATCAGCATGGTAGCGACAGACTCTCCTACACTGCTCAGACTGCACAGCAGAAAGTAAATCTCTGGACAGAAGAGAGGTGAGAATACTGGAGTTAAAACAAAGGAATTAGTAAGAACTACAAGGGTGAAAGATGGGGCTTGAACCATCTGTCAGAAGCTTATAATATTTTTTTTATTAGAGTTGACATGCAGTACAAGATCTGCCTGCACAAAGTGTTAGCGTTTCATTTAGGACTAGGTTCTGATGTGTAACATGCGTACAAGACCTTCCTGTTTGATTTAACACACAAATGAAATAAGAATTTAGCTTTTATTGATCAACATTATAGCATTTCTTATTGTTTGTTTGKTTTTTTTAACTAGAAAAGTGCTTCTGAAATGTTTGGTTTAGCAATTATTGTTTAAGTTACTTCTGGAAAGAAAGGAAAGGATAGTGCAGAGGTAAATTTGTCAACTCGGACTGAGTCCACTAAGGCGTATTGAGGGTATAGAATCATTTAGGTTGGAAAAGACCTCTGAGATCATCAAGTCCAACTGTCGACCCAACACCACCATGCCCAGTAAGCCAGGTCCCGAAGTGCCACGTCTTACACGTTTTTTGAACGCCTCCAGGGATGGTGACTCCACCACTTCCCTGGGCAGCCTGTCCCAGTGCTTGACCACTCCTTCAGTAAAGAATTTTTTCCTAATATCCAATCTAAACCTCCCCTGGCGCAACTTGAGGCCAYTTCCTCTCGTCCTATCGCTTGTTACTTGGGAGAAGAGACCAACACCCACCTCTCTACAGCCTCCTTTCAGGTAGTTGTAGAGAGCGATAAGGTCTCCCCTCAGCCTCCTCTTCTCCAGGCTAAACAACCCCAGCTCCCTCAGCCGCTCCYCATCAGACCTGTKCTCCAGACCCTTCACCAGCCTCGTCGCCCTTCTCTGGACACGCTCCAGCACCTCAATGTCCTTCTGGTAGTGAGGGGCCCAAAACTGAACACAGCATTTAAGGTGCAGCCTCAATACAATGAGAGCRTGGTATTTTGCAATCTAAAATGATAAAATAATACAGGAAATGGGAGTCTTTAGATGTTGTATGTATGTGTTTCTACAAGTAAGCCCAGCTTTAGAAAAGGATTGCTGTGTATTAGAGAACAGTCAAATAGAGTATGTTTGAGCTGTTTAGGAAGTAAAAGACTTACCATGAGATTAAAAGGTCTCTTTACAAAGGAATAGCGTGGCACCTGAATGCAGCCTTGGTGAAAAATCATCATGAGATTTGCAGGGGGAGTTTAGAAAGCGGACTAGGAAGATGTGAGCGGAGTTAAAGCAGCATGTGTGTGCTTGCATCTTTACAATGCAAGAAGCTTGCTCTTAGTATCATTGGTGAGAGAAGGATGTCAGCTCCATAGAGAGAAGTTCTAGGGGCAGCAACTGGGATGATTTAAGTTTTCAGCATATAAATAAGTATTCTGTCATTGGGTTAATTCAGCAGGAAGAATGACTACATGTACTAACAGGTTTTTTTTAAGTTTCTTTTTAATCTATTTTCTTTTAAAACAGAAGCTTTGTTATTCACTCAGCCTTTTTYCTATATGTAGTGAGTTTGATTGCTCTTCCCTATTTTGATTATTTGGCTTTATTSTCCACCATTTAAAAAAAAAAAATCCATGTACAAGAGGAGTCTAAACAAAGACAGCCAAGATTGTGTGGCAGCTTTCAAATTCAGAGTGTTAGAACAGAACAGATCTTGGTTTAGTTTTTGTGCAAGGTTTTGTTTTGTGATTTCTGCCCAGTTTGGCCTGGGRAAAAAACCTAAACAAATAACAAACTGTTGACTAGAGATGTCTAGCATGTTTTCCATGGCAAGTATAGGGAGAAGTAATGCTGTGTTTCAACTTTAATTAAAATAATTGTAAGAGCCCCTGTAAGAGCTAAAAACAGAATCATTGGGAACTGAATGTAAAGCATTGCAGAGTCATGGTTGGGATTTGCAGGCTGTTTTAGGACTGCAGAAGGAGTGCAAAATGAGAAACATGCTAGTTGGAACAGTTGCCATTCAGAACTGCTTTGAGCACAGCAAGGCCATCAAGAAATCCTTGATAACCCACTTCAGTAGCAGAGATGAGAACTGGGCTTACTGGCAGGGGAAGCCATACCTCTAAAAAGATGCAACAGAAGGGAAAAGGAAGTAGCAAGAAACTTCATGCCTGTCCTTGAGAGTTGAGAAGAAAAAATTGTAATTGATCAACTTAAAATTAACCAACTACCACAACCATGTAATGACATAAAAAATGAGAATCTGGAATGRTACCAAGGCTAAGTGTTCTGCCAGCCTTCTCAGTAGTTGTTAGATGTTTCTTAGGAGGAGCTGTGCTTTGAACAAGCATTTTTGCCTCTGGATTTCATGGGTGAATGCTTTACTCTATATAACTGTTGAACTACTTGAAGACTGTACTTTTGCTGCGCTGTAAAAAAGAGGAGAATGAATGCTCTTTGTAGMGATCAGTAAGGAGTCTGATAAAGTTTTGGTGGCGCTGCCATTGCATAAGCAGTTTCTGGAAGAACTAATTGTCAGTTTTCTATCCTCCAGAAGATCCTCTTAGGTATACTTTTTACTTATTTATGGTTCTAGAAGAGGTTTGGGCTTCTGAAAAAAAAAGGGGCAAAGAATTTGAATCTTCCTAAATAAGAAACCAGAAAAAAAATCTTTGAGGGATTTCTGCTGTAAAAGCATGGCAACATGGTGATGAGAAGGTGTTTACCAGCCAACTGGCCAGAGGGCAAGAAATGCAGCAAGAATTGGGAAGACTGGATGTGAAGAGCTTGCGAAAGAGCCAAGTGTCTGGATTGCACGGGATTTGATTAGTGCAGTTTTAGGTGTTGCTCTGTTGCCCTTGCAAATGAAGCTGAGCTCTACCAGGTCAGCCAGCAAGATGAATTTGGTAGGTATCAGATGTAGGCACGTGGTTGTATCTGTCAGATCAGCTAGAACACGTTGCACAGAGTTTATTCCAGCTTTATGCTGACTATGTAAGGACAGATGATACTGATGTTAAAACCTGTTGGTGTAAAGTTAACCCATTGTAACTTTGAACAAATTTAATTTGTCGGAGCGAGGGGGAGTGGTGGTGTACTGGACCAGGGGTTTAGTTCAGCATATTCTGTACCTGGTATTAGGAATCCCAGAGACTTGCAATGACACCTCGTGAGTGTCAGATGTAAGTTTCCCTAGTGTTTGGCTTAAASCATGGTTTCAGGATTTCATGTTCAGTGGGTGTTTGCTTTGGTTAATATCCTGGTGGAGCTTGTCRTATGTTTTGTGTAGTAAGAATCAAGAAATCCTATCTGAAACTTTTTTTTTTGCTTAAGTTTCTGGAAGGGTGCTGGCACAGCTATATACAGAAAAACACAACTGTAATGAGCACTACCCATAGTAATTGGTTGAGTTACTCATAAGTCCTCCTTATAGTCTTAAACCATTCCTTTCTCAAGAATCTTGCTGAGACAAGATTGGTGTGGGAGCCTCCCCAGAAAGCTCSCCAGATGCCGGTTCCCTGGATCAAGGAAGGGACTGGCTGTAGCTGAATCCTATGGCTCTTACAGCMCTTGCAGATCAAAGCTGCCTTCTGTTTCTCAAGCCAGGCAGCTGCCTCGCAGTGGTTGCAGGTGTAACGTACTCTCAGTATTAAGTACTATTTAGTGAGTAATTCTTGACTCGACCTTCATTTTCTGGGTGAATCGAAAATTATAGCTGTCTGTGGAATGTGTCACTCCCATGGTCTGGAATTGCTCATTTAATCTTGATGGCCTGGATAGCAGAAGCAAGAGGCAGAGGGAAAGGAATTTTCTGTATAGTGCCGGGAGCAGGTATGGAGGAAGTGGACTAAAAATCCGCTGGTAGTAGCAGCTAYTTAAGATCCAGCAAAACCCACCACTGTTGCAAACTTAGGCCAGATAGCGGAGAGAGACATGTTTTAGCATGTTGAAGGCACTAAAATTCAGGGCTGCTTCTAACASTGCTGGTCGTTTATCGCTTTGGTATGCTATCAGGGAACCAGCAGAGTACAATTTGGATTACCCAGGCTGTTCTTCGGGATATTTTGCAAAAAGATAGCCACTCAAGAAGAATTCTGTTGGGGACTGAAAGGTATATTAACAGTTGTTTGTGGTTTGTACTATAAAGACATACAAAAGACCAAAGCTCATCTGAATAAAGGCAAATAGGCAAACTTTGCCTGTATTCCCAGCGAGGCCCATGAGTTTACTTGTTCCTCCTACGCTTGTCCATAATGTAATGTATCTTGTAGAATTCAGAAGTGTATGTGCACAACGTGTACTGTATTTCAGYAGGACTTAGAAAAGCTAAAAAATCATACAGGGGAGTGCTGGTCACTGAAATATCTGATCATGAGTTTTATGAAGATGATGAGACACAGTAAGTGCTGTTGGGATTACAAAGAAAGGCAGAAAGAGGGACTTCGCATTTGCTCAGAGGATAATCATAATACTTTTAAAAGGCAAATTAAAGATGAGAATCCCAGGTGAGAGTTTCTTAGTATCACAGGTGGAGGTATAGTATGTGTCATAGCAGGTTTGCCAGGTGTTACGTTAGAACAGATTTGCTCAGGCAGGCCTTAGAAACCTTTTTGGAATTTGTCCAGAGACTGTTAACTGTATGGAGTGCACAAGCTTTAAACCTGTGCTCATTCGTCTATTACTGAAAAGGTACTTTGGGTGTGTAGGGCTTAAGATTTTTGTTCTTTTTTTCTTTTTGTTTTTTTTTAATGTGTACACTTGAGATGGCTTAAGCGTATGGAGGGAGGTCTGGGGGTCTGTAGCACTGCAGAGCCCCTAGCTGTGGTGTAAAGCTGTGGCCTGCAGTGATCGCAGGTTCCAACAGCATGATCTGAAGAAAAGCGGGTTTTATCTAGATGAAGTCTCACATGTTGGGACTGGTAGTTTCTGTGGAACAGGGCTCCAGATGAAAGACAAAGACAGCTGCAATTATTTCATTTCTCGAAAATTAGGAATGTCCTTAGGGCTTTTAACAAATCATCACTGTAACAGCTCCCGTAGTACTGTGCCCTTTTATTTGGGCATTACTCTGCTAGACTTATCTCAACAATAATATGTTTGTTTAATATGTGATCACTGCTTTTCCTCAATAAAATTGTCTGACACTGTTTTGTGTTTGCTGACATAGTGCTATACAGCATTTCTTCTTCGACTTGTTTCAGAAAAGTCTTTGTTAGYGCCTCTAATTGCAGCTTTCCAATAATGGAAATAGGTTTCTGTGTATTTTTCATGTTACCTACTGCACCACAGGGATGAATTGTTTCGACAGAGCCTGGCTAAACTTCGAGAGCAGATAGTAAAGGCAAATACACTGGTGAGAGAAGCAAACTTCTTAGCAGAAGAAATGAGTAAACTAACAGATTATCAAGTAACACTTCAGATCCCTGCTGAAAACCTCAGTGCCAACAAAAAGGTAATGACAGCRAAGAATGTCGGAAAATGTAGTTTTATGGCTAATCTAAAATATGTAGACTTATATGACATTTATCTAACCTGAGGCCATAAAAATGTTACTTTTGTTAGATTATGCATAGGCAAGATATGGGTGCTACCTGACTTTAATATATTGAACGTAAATAATTATAAGTAAAAATGGGAACATARCTTCAAGTATGGCTTTTACTGTTCTTTCAAGTGTACGATCACCATATGCGCATGCAGTTTGTGAACAGACGTTTGTGTTTTGTTGCTGTAAAACCTGCATTTAGTTATGTTTGCAAAAATTACCATTTTTTGTTACAGATGCCTACAATTTCTTTGTCTTAAGGGTTTTCTAGTTGTAGTGCTGCTGTAAATCCGATGATAGCAATTAGGATAATCTGCTTGTCGTAAGTGATTTGTCTGAGAGTGTTAATGTTCCTGTGTGAATGGTAATTGTCTGAGAAGGACAAAGTCTGGATCCTCAGAGATCTATAGGGTATGCTGTGTTTGAGGACAGAGGTAGTATGGCTGACATGCAGAGGGAAGCTGTATGTTCTGTATTTTATTCCTTTTTAGGAATGCAATTTGAGTGAAGAGTTAAACTACTTACATGCACCTTTCCTGCAGTGATTATTTTTTCCTCTGGTTTAGAGGGGTGCAATAGTAAGTGAGCCTGCTATTCAAGTGAGAAGAAAAGGAAAAGGTACTCAGGTGTGGACTATCGAGAAACTAGAGAACAAATTGATTGATATGAGAGACCTCTATCAAGAGTGGAAGGAGAAAATTCCTGAGGTATTGTATATATTTTCTGAAAGAGATCAGAGATTGAGTTTGCTTTCTTTTAACACCTTTTAATATGTTGTACAGATAAAGTGCAATGACTTCATATATGAAAGGGTACAGTATTGTGGTTTAAAAAAAAAAAAACCACACAGCTATGAATAATACTAAATATTCAAAATAGCTATGCAGAATAAAACACAGCTATGTCCTATCCTCACTTGTATTCTCAGATGTAAGTATGCTGAGGCCAGATATAATTGTGCTGAGGTAGTGACTCATGATACCACTAAGAGCATGTGTTTTACCTGGCATAATATAGGTGCCATGCAGATAGGCACCAGCTCTGAATGGAAGCGGCAAACTGCGTTAGAAATAAAATTATTAAATTGTGGTCAGTATCAAAGCTAGCAAGGATGCTGCTTAGATACACTTAAGGTGCAGAACACATTAGTGGGGTAGAACTTGATCTTAAAATGTGAAATATTCTGTAATTTCATTTGCATATCCCCCAACCTTAAAGCAGTGAAGAAATCAATTGAAGATACTTAGTCTACATCAGTATCTCCATCAAAACTAAGTGGCGTTTCCTGAGAATTTGAGTGGTAGGTTAGCCTTGAAAAATAAGTGTGAGACTTGTCAAAAGCTTGCTTGTTTACTGGCAAGAGATAGATGTGAGATTTGGTGTTCCGGAAGACATCCTCTAAGTATCCAGGTGGAAGTGCATAGGAAGTATATCTTGCTGTCTWGTGGCTGATAGGGAGCACCTAAATTACTTGTATCAAGAATCATTCTCAAATATGTTTGAACAGTTGTTGTGCCTTTGTTACATGCCTTGGACGGGACAATGGGAATCTCTAAAATCATAACACAGGGGAGGTCAAGCACTTCATCTGTGCCCATTGAAGACAACGATGATTTTGCTGCTGACTTTAGTAAGAACTGATAGCACATCCTTTGAATATATTATGTCTGCCTGAGCCAGAATTGTCCTTGCCATGACCTATGTCATCCATAATGCATGTGTTCTATGTGCCACATAGAAACACGTAGGTCAAATGCATGTGTTGGAGGAGGAGGAGGAGAAGGGAAGGAGCTAACAAGTCCACTGAGGAGTGTATATCRTGCTAGGAATCTGCATGAATTCTTTGTGGCCGTGTATGGGGTACTTGTGTAGAAAATGCTGCAGAYGTGATCTCAGCTCTATGGGAGTCGTAAGAACACTTGTGGGCTTAAGTGGGAGTCATTCTGCATCGTCCCTTTGCCCTTGTAGTGGTACCCAGCAGCCAGACCAGCTGTTCAGCCTGGGGGTCATTTGTCCTCTCCTTTAAAAAGTGTAAACAGAGAGGAGAGAAGTAAGGTGAAACTTACTGAAAGCAATGACTACTGTGCTTGCTCATGGTGAAATCTGCTTTGTCCTGACAACACTAAAAAATGTAGGTCATCATATTACTATATCCCATAGTAAAGAAAGGATTGTATAGCGTCTCATCTCAAAGATTTCATTCAGATGAATCTAAAATCTAGTCTCTTTCTACTTGTGTAACAAGAAGGAACAGAAAAGATTGGTAGTGACAATTTTTGTGCCGTGATCTTATACTATGTGGTTATTTGATTTTTGTGTTCCCACGCTTACAGGTTTTGACATAACTTTTATGATCTTTAAAACAGATAAGGAAGCTCATTGGCAAAAGAGGTGATCCTTTTTAYGAAGCCCAAGAGAATCACAACTTAATTGGCGTCGCAAATGTGTTTTTGGAGTGCCTTTTCCACGACGTTAAGCTGCAGTATGCCGTGCCCATCATCAGTCAGCAGGGGGAGGTAAGGCCAGATGGTGCCCGGCCGCACTCCTGCCTGCGGGGGAACGTGGCTTTTTGCTGGCAGGCTTCATGTGCACCGATTTTTTTTTTTTTTTTTAACAAGCAAATGACGCTTAGTGTCTTGTTTCCCAGTGAATAAGTGTTTTGCAGGTTGCTATGTATGTTTTCTGTTTAATTGTTTRCAATTGCCCAGCTACTAAATAGTAGAATAAAATTCCTAGTGTCAGTGTAGGTAACTGGGTAAAACCCAGCATATTAAAGTTCTGATGCACAGTCATGACACTGTATGCCTTTTCTGTTGTGTGTGAATTAAAAAGGTCAGTAGTTCTGCATACAAATTTTTTTTTTTTTTTTTTTTATTCCTTTCTCCTCTTCTTTGACATTGTTGCTTTTCTTTTGGCAGTTCAGAGCTGTTCAGTTCTGTTTCTGCACACCTCCTAGAGCTAGTTATTTACCATCTTAATGTGTTTAAGTCCCTTGTGCACAGGTTCTTAGTATTTGTCTTGCCTTAGGTTGCAGGACGGTTGCATGTTGAAGTAATGCGAGTCACTGGGTCTGTCCCGGAACGTGTAGTAGAAGGGGATGACTCATCTGAGAACTCCAGTGAGAGTGGGAGTCTGGAAGTCATGGATAACAATGGAGAAATTATTCATAGAGCAAAAAAGCTCTCCTGCAGGGTAAGTGAGAACATGATGAAGTTAACAGTTTCAGGCCTTTGTAACTTTGTAGTCGGTCTGTTGTACTAAGCTATGTAGGCTATTGCTTGCTTAAAATTCTCTAAAGAGGAAAGAGAGACTTCTCTTGTTCGGTTCAGTGTAGGTCAGTCTAACTGGCTGTGGTTGCCAGTGGTTGAATTAATTCGCATTAGTTTCTAGTATATGCAGGTCTACATAGTAAATACTGWCATTACAAGGACTGTCCTTCTTGGCAGACACAGAAGGGGAAACAGTTTTTCTGTGTAACCATCTCCTATGGTTTGTTTGGTCATCTAATGTAATACCTATGGGTGGTGTCTGGATTTCATTTCTTCTGTGATGACATGCTTAATTCTCCGCTTGAGCTTATCAGCTTTCTCAAAGAAAACATGTATGTGGGTGGGCTAGTTAGATGCATGTAACTGTTTTCCTTGCRTCTGTGTTTCTGTATATGCAAAATACAGATTTCCTAGATAGGGACATCCTTAGAAAGCAACTGGAGGTGTCCTTTAAAAATTCTTCTTGGCTGTTGGTACTTTTGGATTAAATATTTACTTTTTGAACAATTTACAATTGAAGAAGAAACAATCATATTTATGAGAACATCTGTTTTGTCTCCTCAGGTAAAAATAAAAGAAGCAACTGGACTGCCACCTAATCTGTCCAACTTTGTCTTTTGTCAATATACATTTTGGGATCAATGCAAGTCAACAGTGGCAGCACCAGTGGTAGATCCAGATGTGCCTTCACCTCAAAGCAAGGATGCTCATTTTACAGTGACCTTCTCTCACTGTAAGGTAAGTATTTTTATTATGATATAGTGTTACCAGGAGGATGGTATGTTTGAGATAAGCTATTTAGAATTTGAGCCTTGTTTTGCTGGGGGAAGAAGGAAGGAGTCAAGTCATATAAATAACGACTTCTGACTATACTTKAGAATGCCATAATATTTCACTTCATCACCTCTTCAAAATGCAGCAAAATGAAAAAAATCTTTTAATTAGTGGTCTTTTAAATTCAGATGTCATCTGTAATGCATGGGGGGAACTATAGTTTATATAATGACATCTTATTATATACTTGTTTGGTAAGTTCAGTAACTTAAAAAAGATATTGGAGCTCTGACATCATTTTTATGGAAATTTTCAAAGCATAAAATGCAGTATTTAGAAGCAGAAATTGCTGAGATGATATGTTTCACAACTTTCTTGACCTGAGTCGAGCTTTATGATCCGAACTGTCTGGTTTTACCATGCAGATAGTTAGTTTTTTGGTGTGTCCTTACAAACTAGTTGAGGAGATACAATTATTTCATTTGATTGGATGTGGTTTGTTTTTCTCATTGCCAGGACTATGTGGTGAATGTCACGGAGGAGTTTTTGGAGTTCATTTCAGAAGGAGCTCTTGCTATTGAGGTGTGGGGTCACAGATGTACTGGCAACGGCAGCTCTGTTTGGGAAGTTGATTCTCTTCATGCTAAAACTAGGACACTGAGGGACAGGTACAAATAAATTACACACGAATGCTTCCATCAGCTTTCCAAAGGCTTTCTAATATTTGTGGTGCACAAAATACAGTTTGGTGAGGCAACCATTAGTTTTTGTGGGAATGTCTTTTTAGGTGGAATGAAGTAACTCGAAGAATAGAAATGTGGATTTCCATACAAGAATTGAATGAGATGGGAGAATATACTGCAGTTGAACTCCATCAGGCAAAAGATGTAAATACAGGGGGGATTTTCCAGCTTAGGCAGGTATGTATCTTTCCCCTGTCTTCTCATTTGTGCTTAAATTGATTCTTAATTTTATTCTTAGTTTCTCTCTGTTTTTCTCTCTCCCTCTCTATCTTTCTATCTCTCAATTACCTGTTCAGGGTCATTCTCGCAGAGTTCAGGTGACAGTGAAACCCGTACAACATTCGGGGACGTTGCCTCTCATGGTAGAAGCAATTCTTTCAGTCTCTGTAGGTGGTGTGACTGCCAGATCAACCAAACTGCAAAGGGGCTTGGACAGCTACCAGGTAAGACAGTTACTTTTTCATGCGTTGATTTATTTTTTTTTTTGGTTTTGTTTTGTTCTAAAGCCACCCCAACATAGTTCCATAAGGGACCTTAGCACACTGATACATGATATATAATTTTGTAGTTTTACATGTGTTTGAGGTTAATATGTATAATGTGAACATGTGGTGCTAAATCTGCTGCTTTTTTTGCTTATGACTCAGTGTACAACTGATAAAGAGCCAAGTATGGTATTTGAGTATACACAAAACAGCAGCAATATGGAAGTTGTTTTTACCTTTGTGTGTAGGGATGATTAATAGTACATTCCTAGCTCCATTAGTTTCCCACCTTTACAAGGATGGTGAAAGTTGAGGAGGAGAAAAGCAGAAAAAAAAAAAAAAAAAAAAAGAAAAGAAAATGAATAGAGAAAATGTCTTATTGTGAAAATCCTGTTTATCTTTTCAAAAAGGACTGAGCTGTTACATCATCAGAATTGGAAATAGCCATCACTGAATGTGAAAGGGCTATTTAATTTAGGAGAAAAAGTTCTTAAGAAGTATAAATGGCTTCAAACTGATACTGGACAAATTCATATTGGAAATAAAGCATGCTTTTAACAGCAATGGCAAACAACAAGTGGAATGGGCCACCCAGGGAAGCGAGATGCTTTTTGTCAGAAGGGTTGCATTCAGAACCACAAGTAATTATAGCCTTAAATACAGATGAAAGTGTAAAAAGTGAAGTTTGGTGATGTGCTTGCTCAGTCCTTTTTCTGGCACTGTATTCTATGATAATTTTTTTAAAGTAAATATATGCACTAATACTCAAATCATGGATGAGATGCTATAGTCTGTAATGAAAAAAAAAATCTGTTTCTACCTGTTCGTAAGACTTTGGTTATTTGAATGTTGTAATTTTAACATTTTACAAGTTAGTTTGTGGCAGAAATGTTTGTGTTCATGTTTTGKGGTATTTCTGTGAGTTTCTGTTGAGAGAAATGCATGTTCTTTTGTGTTTTACAAAATTTATTTTCTCCTACCAGAAGGAGGAGGATGATGGTGGTGATATGGATAGTTACCAGGTATTGCTGCTGTTGCTGTCAATCCTGTGGCATGGGGCACAGCTAATGCTAATAGCCAGCAACTTTCAAATGAACAAGCGTACTGGAGCAAGCAAAAGCGGCTTTGAAATATATATATGCTGTGCGTTTAAGAGGCTACCTGGGCTATAAAACACTGCTATTTCAGTTTACCTTGTGACTTTATACTCTTGCAGTGTGCTCTCTTCTCTAGTACTCGGCAGTCAGCTCTCCTAACTGGCTACGTGAATTGCTATGGGCATAAAAGCCTAGAAACTTTAATTTACAATGAAAACAGTTTCCAGTGAATATCATAGGGAAAAGAATAACCACCTGCAGTTGCAGGCATCTTTCCCAACCAAATTATACAGCATAGRGGTTTTTGTTTGTTTTCTAAAGAAAACACCGTAACCTTTTAAGTTGTGCAGTTTTCTGAAATGCTAGTGGGAGAGAGAGGGGAGCATGCAAGTGTGGGGAATAAAGAAGCTTCAGTGAAGCAGTTTATCTACACAAAAACAAACCTTGAGCCTGGCTTTTTGTGTGATAAGTAACTGTAGGACAGTCRCAGTTTAGAAAGCATAACAGAATAGTCATTTAAAAGGTGACGAACGGCAAAAGAGGAAATGCCTAAAAAAGTAAAACACGTTACAGATCTCTAYATGGAAGTCTTATTTCTAGTAGGCAGCTTTACAGAAATAAAAGCAGTTAGGTGAGAATGCTGACATCCCTTGAGATAACGTGTTACGTTGTACAGCAATCTCAAAGATACCAGTTAGGTACTAACTTCTTGCGGGCTGTTTATGCGCTTCCTGACTTATCACAGAGAAGAACGAACCAGATTTTCTGTGATACCACAAAGCATGATTGCATGATGGGTTTTGTTTGCATGAGAAATCTTTTAATTGCACTGATAGCAGCTGCTAGCAATGGAATTTTGTGCAGGTTTGAGGGTGTACTGACCTATCTAATCTTCAGGAGAACTTATGATCAACTGATGATACCTGTTTTTCCTATTCCATATGCTGATAAAAAGTTTGATTACCACTTCTGTGAGTAATTAGCCTATGGTGTGTAATTCTGTTCAGCAATTGAGGCAGTCACATTTTCTTTTCCTCCTGTTGGAATTTGAGACTTGAAAGCAAATAAGCCTCCATTCATGGGTGATGAGGTACTTAATCAGTGTGCATGTCATTCGGGGAAAAAAGTTTTCTGCATCATGCAAGCTGTTTAATATCAATTCTGATGAAATTATCACAAAATTCACTGCCCTTTAATCTTGACCACATGGCCTAATAACCTTCTTTTTTCTTTCCATGTTAGGAAGAAGATTTAAACTGTGTACGAAAAAGGTGGTCTGATGCATTGATAAAACGCAGAGGATACTTGGATGAGCAGATTCAAAAGATCAGCAATAAACAAGGTTTGAAGCTTAAAGTCCCTGTCACAAGTACTTTATTCCCTATACCATGAAAAATGTATCTCATATATAATATTAATCTCTTTCACTGTAGAAAAATCTGAGGATGATATAGAACGAGAAGCCCGGCTGGTTGAACAGTGGGTTGGGCTGACAGAAGAGAGGAATGCGGTGTTTGTTCCAGCACCAGGCAGTGGAATTCCCGGTGCCCCCGCAAATTGGTATGTTCAGAAAAACCATTGGAGTGGTTAGCTTTTTCTACATGAACATTGCACACTACAAGGTAAAAATCTGGGGATGTTTTAGAGCTTTCTACTTTTTCCTGCAATGCTACCAATTACACTCAGCTGGCAGAAGGCTACAGAAGGTCAGGTGCTGGCTTGAATGTAAGAAAGGTTTGCTTAGTTAAGATATCATATAAAGTAGCTTTGAGATCGCTTTCAAGGTTTGAAAATCACCTTTGAATTTAACATAGTACTTTACACTTTTTCAAAATTCTGAGTTATCCTGTAGTTTGACTCCTTTCARAAAAGGAGTGGTTCAAAAATGAATGGTACAACACGTGATGATTTCATTGATAAGGGGTGGGGAGGGAAGAAATTCTGATTTTAAAGGATGTGTTCTCTTTTCTCATTTAATTTCTGTGCTGGTCGACRGCCRGCTGAACATGAGCCGGCAGTGTGCCCAGGTGGCCAAGAAGGCCAACGGCATCCTGGCCTGTGTCAGGAATAGTGTGRCCAGCAGGAGCWGGGAGGTGATCGTGCCCCTGTACTCGGCACTGGTGAGGCYGCACCTCGAATCCTGTGTTCAGTTTTGGRCCCCTCACTACAAGAAGGACATTGAGGTGCTGGAGCRTGTCCAGAGAAGGGCRAYGARGCTGGTGAAGGGTCTGGAGMACAGGTCTGATGAGGAGCGGCTGAGGGAGCTGGGGTTGTTTAGCCTGGAGAAGAGGAGGCTGAGGGGAGACCTTATCGCTCTCTACAACTACCTGAAAGGAGGCTGTAGWGAGGTGGGKGTYGGTCTCTTMTCCCAAGKAACAAGYGATAGRACRAGAGGAAATGGCCTCAAGTTGYGCCAGGGKAGGTTTAGATTGGATATTAGGAAAAATTTCTTCACCGAAAGGGTAGTCAGGCATTGGAACAGGCTGCCCAGGGAAGTGGTGGAGTCACCATCACTGGAGGCGTTCAAAAAACATGTGGATGTGGTACTTCAGGGCATGGTTTAGTGGGCATGGGTGCTGGGTTGACGGTTGGACTCGATGATCTTARAGGTCTTTTCCAACCTTAATGATTCTATGATTCATTTAAATTTGTGTTTGATCGTTGGAACTGACATGCAAAAAATGAGGAGTGCAACATGTTAGATTTGGGAAAGTGTGGACAAGAAATAYGGCTCTAATCAAGTGTACACTGATGTCTCTGATAATACCTGATATCTCTTCTTCATTGGGTGAATGATGCAGTGATAATCTTTCCTCACCATTTTTTTCTTTATCCATCTGAAGTGTGCTGTGGTCATACAGCAAAAAGTGTATTTATTGATATAAAGACTATGCCTTGCCAGTAGTTACATATCSAGTTGTTTGAAAGGTTGCTAACCTCTATGTATGAGATGACTACAACCAGTTAACTTTATAAGAAACAGAACAGGATGCTTAAAACTTGTCATCCTCACAGCAACTGAAATGTGCTGTGCAGTGTGAATTAAGTTTTGGTAAAGCACTACATCTAGCTACGTGTGCAGRTAAACAAAACATTGTCTGTGCAACATAGGCATTCAAATTAGCCATCAAAAYGTTGGCAGGTTTAGGCATTGGTTACAGTTAATATGAATTTTGCATGGAGATCTGTTTGCCCAAATTAGCTTAGGTATGTATTTGCCTTCCTTGTTGAYGGTAGTTTATTTTGTTTCAGGATTCCACCTGCAGGAATGGAAACACATATACCTGTCCTCTTCCTTGATTTGAATGGTATGTTGTAATGGCAGATTAAGAAACCTGGGGCGGGGGGAGAAATTAGTTTGGATCAATAAATTGATAAATGGAAGAATTAATCTGAAATATCTAAGAACTCAAAACAATCCTGGCAATGGCACTGTCTGATATGGCTTGTAAAATGATTTCTCTTCTGATTCTGTCTGTTGGAGTAATTATCTGTAGAGGCTTAAACAGCTGGTTTAATGAAGAGTGTGTTAGGACTACAATGAGTGTTTTGTTAGAGAATCTAAATGTTCTTCCTTTGAAGGTGTTTAGTTTTACATGTGAGAAGACTATTGATATGTATTCTTAGGACACAGATACACTGAAAGCAACAAGAGGCTAGAGTTAGCACCACATTTAAGGACTGTTCAGGAAACAAGTCTGTAAGTATAAGCTTGGACATAGAGCAGAGGAGGGTCCACAGGCCTTGTCACATCCAGCACTTCACTGAGCTACCGGAGATGTTTATAGAGGCAGCACATTAATAGCTGCTTTAGAAGCTGCTTTTGGAAAACGATATACACGCTTTCCTTTATGCTCACAATAAATGTKTTTATTTGTTTTTTCATTATCAGTAGAGATTAGCAGACAGAAGATCAAACAGGATATTTAAACAAATTGATGGATCATTGCACAACTTTTCTTGTTTAGCTAAARGCCTAATATAGCCAGAACTGCTTTTCTGAATTTAAAGATTCCCTGATACATCAGAAGTGATTTAACTAAGAGATAAGCTGGTTAGGCTGACAGGTGGATAAATCAGAAATTTTCTGGCTGGGTAAATTAATGTTATGAATACCTAGAAATAGTTTTGAATTCCATTTAGGTTATGTGAGAATGTGTTCAGGCTGAGTCTTAGCCTGGTTTTACTTCCCTTCTTTYGTATGCTGAAATTGTCTTCAGAATATTGCATAGTAATAATATTAATTAGGATTTAAATGTATTATGAAATATGAGAGGGACTTTATTACAGCTTTGTATTACAACTTTGCCTCTATATATTAATATCCTTTGGTATAAAACTATTTCATTCTTTGCACGTTTGTTTCATTAGCTGATGACCTCAGTGCCAATGAACAACTTATAGGTCCCCATGCATCAGGAGTTAACTCAATACTACCAAAGGAGCATGGGAGTCCATTCTTTTATCTGCCGATCATAAAACACAGTGATGATGAGGTAAATTGTTAGCAAGCCTCCTTCTTGACAACTGCAGCTCATGTTAATGCTTTCTTCGTATGTTTTATTTTCTACTTGTGTGTATTTAATCACTATTACTATTATTGTATTTTTGTCTTARAAGTACCATCTATATCTAGTGCTGCCTTTATTTTCTGGCCTATTTGTTTAAAATTTAAGAGGATAATGACTTGTTAGTCCTTTTTCCTTAATTCAGAGGTGACAAGTCCYAGCTCTTCTTGGTAAAAGAGTAATTCAGCTGCCTCACTCAAAATCCCTTCCTCTTTCCTCACCCCTTCATCATTCCTCTTGCAGGCTCTTGATTCTTCAGAGAAAACTGCTTCATTTATTGTGCACACTATGCAAAGCTTAATGTTTAAATAAAACTTTTTCCTTTGTAGTACACAATTACTTTTTTAAATATAAAGTTTGTGAATTGTTGGAATTTAATGGTTCTGAATCCATTTTGGAATTTCTTAACTCATTTCTTCCACCTTCTGTGCCAACTCAGGCCATTGCTTAAGAGACCATTTCCAGAATAAACAGGGTGCCAAAGYTGGGGAGGAAAAAGACATTCTGCAAGATGGGAGCATATTTATTCTGTGTAGGCCTTTATAACCTAATGCAATRCAGATCGACGACTTGCCATTGAATTTGATAAATCTTTAATACAGTTGCAATGGGATTTGTATTCCTTCCTCCAGTCTTGCTTCTGCCTTCCTCTCTGCCTCCGTGTGAAGACTTCCTTCTGAAGCAGCGTTGGCACAATGCAGGGATTGTGCTCACGATTGTKTTCCCCAATATCTTAACACCTCTTTTATGCTTCTTCTGATAAATTCCTCACTATGAAACGGAGGTTTGACCCCATTTTGTKCAATGATGCTTATTTTTCTTTCATTAAAGAATTGCTTTACTTCATGTTAAATCGCTGCGAATTATACCTTTTGTTAGAGCAATCAAGTCTTTGATTTCCCTTTCCTTCCTCCATTTCATTTGTCTGCATAGGTTTCAGCCACTGCTGCTTGGGACTCCTCTGTCCATGATTCAGTGCACCTGAACAGGGTAACTCCTCAAAATGAGAGAATTTACTTGATAGTGAAGACTACTGTGCAGCTCAGCCATCCTGCTGCAATGGAACTGGTATTACGCAAAAGGATTGCAGCCAATATTTATAACAAGCAGGTAAGAAGTTAATATACTATTTTATTATTATTAATTTTGCTTGATAGCCTTAATTTTATGAATGTGTTTTCTTAGCAACTTTCTTCATTTTGTCTAAGTTTGGTCCTTCCAGTTCTTATGAAAGATAAATGAAAAATAGATTATTATAGGTTGCAGTGAAGCTGTGCACTTCTGGTATATCCCTTTGAACTGTCCATTTTTCAGTGATTTGGTTCAAAGTGTAACAGGTGCTACTTTTGGGGAAAAAAAAAAAAAAAAAAGAGTTTACCTTCTTGTCTATACAACTCAAAATGTTCTTTGATTCAGAGAAGTTTGCAGTAGCTTATCTAGTATAGGGGCACTGTAGCTGCTCTATTCCTGAAAGCACCTTTGGCGCCTTCAGATGTTCGGTGTAAACACAATACATCTTTTTTCTTTCTCTTTGCTACTTTCTCTGTTAGTGACGAACCAGGCTTGCTTCCCACCGCTACCCAAACGTATGCATCCTCTACCCGCTTTTACGTGATGATCTCGGATAGGGCCTGTACTTTGGCCACAAGAGCGGTTGCTGTTCCCCTTGCTTTGCTGCTTCACGGGTTTAGACAATGAGCTGCTCTCTGAAATCGTGTTCCTTTCTGTTTCCCAGATGACTGAGACCAAGAGCGTATTTCAGAATTGCTTCAGATTTTGCAGTGCAATGGGGGGAGGAGCACAAAACAGCTGTTGTACTGCTGAGGAACTTACTAAGCAGCTGAATTCCATGCCTTTTTGTATTTGTCATGTTGTCCTTTGCTAGTTTTGTTTGTCTAAAATGCCTTATCAGATGAAGGTTGACTTTATAGTTAGTGATGTAAGGGCTAACTAACGTGACAACGAAGCATGCTAAGCTTGTGATTACAACAGTGAAAGCTCTGGTTACTATTTCAGTTACAGCTAGAAAGCAGAGTTATGCCTTGCTATTGCAAAAGGAATTTTCTACCTGTTGAACAGGTGGCTGACAAAGAAATGTTGGTATCTGTACATTAGAGCCTTCTCACAGCCACAGTTTCTCAGTTACAAGTTACTACACAAGGATAGAGCATCAGTGCAAAATGGGAGGAAAATGTTAGTGATTGAACTTAGTAGCATTGTATACTGAGTGCAGGCCTGAGAGAATACTTAAAGGATCATTAATGCTAAAAAGGAACTTACTGTCCTGAAAAATGTGCTTTTGTGGTAAAATAGATTTTTGCATTACGACCTTTTATTTCTTAGAATGTCATAAATAATCATTGTCAAAACAATAATTGAAAATCACTTTGTTTCTAGAGTTTTACCCAGAGCCTGAAAAGGAGAATATCCTTGAAAAATATATATTATGCCTGTGGAGTGACCTATGAAATAGTATCCAATATACCAAAGGTAAATCATACCATATTTCTCTGTTAAATTCAGTGAAAGGAACAGAATGACCTACTGCAGTGGGTGATACTGATTGGGAAGTAAATGTCCTGCTTTGCTAAGAGGAGGCAGCTCACCAAATTTGCATATCCTGAAGTTTCGTGGTGAGATCRAGTTTGTCTGTAAACAGTTGAAAACTGTAGGGATTTTATTTTCTTTTCTACTGTGTTTAAGTTCTTGTAGTAGAGCTATTTTTGAAATCATATTAGTGTCTAGAGAGAGAATATAGAGGATACTCAGAGGGATGTTCAGGTCAGTGAAAACAGAATAGCTGGGAAAATGCATTCACAGGAATATAAATTGCTTTTTTATAGAAAAAGCTTATACGAATTGTAAATCTACTATRAAATTTATTTTAAAGGTAAACAAACTGGACAAATGAAAATTCAAATAGCCTTGTCACCATGTAACTGTCACTTTTGTGTGGTAGTACTTAAAAATTTAGGGAAATCACACAATATCTAATATTTGGGAAGGAAGTTGCATTTACTTGCCTAGGAAGTTGTCATTAGTTAATCCTTAACGTATATGATTTCAGGTTATATATGCATTATTTCTAGAAGTACATTGACWACAGCAAATGTGCAAAACTTCTCCCAAGCACGACCTCTTCTTCGTTCAGCATCGTTTCCATCTGTATTGAAAAGTCCTGGGTCATTGATTATAATTAGGATTACTGATTAAGTTAAGGATTATCAATTCAAATTAATTTCTGGACTGAGATGGTCTGAATACGTGAATTAATACATTAAAAACAATAGGCTTTAATTTTTAAAAACTTCAATAGTGTAACTTGTAATTTAGGCTACAGAAGAAATTGAGGATCGTGAGACCTTAGCGCTGATGGCCGCGAGGAGTGAGAATGAGGGCACATCCGATGGTGAAACGTACATTGAAAAATACACACGTGGTGTGCTGCAAGTGGAGAACATTTTGAGCCTTGAACGACTAAGACAGGCAAGGAAAAGGCACTTCCTGCACCTTTTGAACTGGATTATGAGAATTCAAGTAGAGATGATTGATATTTTAAAAATATTAAGTGTTGGTTGTTTTTTAGGTTGGGTTTTTTTAGAGAACGTTGGACGGGTAAATGTAAGACGAAGTTACTCCTGTGAAATACAGAATTCCRGTAGTGGTGGGTCTAATACCTCTAGCTGGCCATGGTGTAGTACACAGAACCTGAACAGGCAAAGGCCAAAGAATTAATTTCAGATACAGATTTTGGTGGTTGTGTGTGCAAATTAAGACTTGTAAACGCAAGCCCTGTTTGCTGTTATTAGCTGCACTGAAAAAAGTTTCCATCCTGCTTGATCATTTCCCATGAGGAGACCGTGGCATTGTTTTTAGTGTGTTCTTTTCTTTATGCAGGCAGTCACAGTCAAAGAGGCCCTCTCCACCAAAGCGAGAAACATCCGCAGAAGCATCAGCACTCCAAATGTCCACAACGTAAGGACYCTTTATCCTCTGGTAAATTAGTACYAGTGGGGCAGGGGTTGCTGTTTGTGTGCTGATGGAATGCTTGCACAATGTGATGTGGTGATGATTATTCTGAGCTAGGACTAACCAACCTGTAGGAGAGTTGTCAGGAATCAAAATGAGTCACTCCAAACCCCTCCCCACAACTGTCCGTCCTAGGAGATAACAAAGTTGACGGGGAAATGGGAGGGTTGGTCAAAACTCTTCTAAGGATATTCGTTTTGCAAGCAGTTTAGGATGACAACTGCCCTGATTCAGATTACTTCTACTTCAAAGTCCCTTTAAGTTTTTTCATAGTGTAAGGGATRGTTTCCATTTTGTGTGCATTTTCTGTGTTCTCCTGTCACCCACTCATACAGCACAGACATAGCTGTCGTTAYAAATAATCTTCTCTGAAAAGAGATAACAGAAAAGTTGTTAGGACTAAACAATCACAGTGTTTCCTCAAAGCATTATATTTTATAAATAAAAGGTGGGCATTTTGTCATTCTGCCTGTTGGTGTTCTATAGGTATCCTGTAGCCGACTAGATCTTTCTGCCTGTGATGAAGATGATAAGGTATGTAAATGTGACAACAAACAGGGCACGTTCTCAGATTTCTTCCCCCTCTTTGAAGTAGGATATATTTGAGAATTGAAAAAATAGGAAAACAGTATTTTTAATGGTGTGTTTACATAATATATCTCCAAAATGCTGCACTAATTACGTATTCTTTTGAATTAAACCTTCTTGTCCTTCTCTGCTCTTCATATTAGAATTGTAGAATTCTAATTGTTAAATATCAGTTTTAAGATATTTAAGAAGGGGGAACTTTCAGCAAAACTTAATATACCTCACTGAAAAGCTGATTAGTTCTAAACAATCCATTTGTGTGAGACAGAAGATTGTCTTAAGTCAGTAACTTGATGTTCCTTCAGTTTATTTTTTTAAAAAGAAAARCTACCTTTGAGTTTACCTATTAATTTTTCCATGTTTGCCTGTATCAGCATGCATATTTATGTATTTTTATTTCTTAGGGTTGGTCTGAAAGTCAGCTAGATATATCTGACTGTTCTTCCAGTTACCAAGATGTATCATGCTATGGTACTTTACCCAGGGAGTCACCTCGCAAGAGCAAAGATGGCAGTGGTGAGACTTTAAAGTATATACATAATGACAGTGTTTGTGGCTTTTAATTACGGCATTAAACTGAAAATTAAATTCTCAGTGCTCTTTTCCTGCTAAATGCATTATCCAGCTTCTTGCTTTAGCAGCTAAACATAATCTGGAAGTAGGGGAGAAAGTGGGAAGTGCATGAAGACATCCAGGAAAGGATGGGAAGTTGGGGGTGTCCAAAAAAACCAAGAGGAGGGCAGAAGAACAAGCTAAATGTGAATCAAAACAGTAGAAGGGGAAAAAAAAAAAAAAAGAAACAAAAAGGAGCTGCAGTTATTTTTATAAATTTGAAAATGAAGRTGCCTTTGCTAAAGTGGGAAAGGTCCTTTTGCAGGTTCTTTACRTGCTTTGGATATTTGCTCTGCCGTGTCAGTGTGTCACAGGTGCCTTGTTCAGGTCAAATTGTAACACACTCTTCTTGGTCAGGCAATACAGGTAGAGATACTGCTGCAATAAAGTGGRGCTGAGAGTTTATTCATTGCTTCCTTGCCTGTAATTTCCTTTTTGATCTTCCCGGTCGTGCAGGATTGCTGGCTTGGTTCCAGGGCAGAATTGCAGTGTTGTGGGCAGAGGTCAGGTGAGGCTCAGGAAGCAAAGAGCTGTCAGTTCCAGTGTCAGGGACACTTCTCACTGGTTTTGACTGAGATGAAAAGGAGAAGTATTGGAGCCTCAGAATGGAGGGGGCAGATACTGCTATTCTTTGCTTTCCTTCTGTTTCCAGACTTCTCAGAGGGGCGTAATCTCCCCTCCTTGAGCTCTGCGTTATCTCATGCTTGAGCCAGTGGTTGAATACRAAAATATTGATGTTTTTCTGTAGCCAGCAGCTTGCCAAATGCATGGCTTAACCTTCAGTTATTTTGAATTATGCTCTTGCAGTCAAGACATGAAGAACTGAAATACAGTATTTTTSCTTTTTTACCTAGGTGTTGTAACAGAGAATTCCCATGCTTTAATGGCCAGCCCTTTTAAAGGATTTTCTCCTCAGCCACCAAAGTTTTTCAAGCCSTTAATGCCAGTGAAAGAGGAACATAAAAGGAAGACCCCGCTTGAAAGCCGACCTCTGCTTAGTCAAGAGGTAATCTTTGAAAACCACCTGGGTTTTTTTAAAGGGGATCGAGTGATTTTGTGTACTTGGCAAATCGTTTGCAGCACTCATCTGTTGTAATAGAAATTTGTAATTCTCTGGTAAGATTAAGCAGGCTGTTCTTTATATGTGGTGGGGTTTTGGTGTTTGTTTTTTACCTGAAACACTGGTGAGGCGGTGGGGGTGGTGTCACTTCTTGGTAAGTATTCTCCTTTACAGGGTACTTCTGTTCTATTTTAAAGTAAGAGTAACCTGCATTTTTTTTTTTTCTCCAGCAAGGTGTTGGTGTGTTTTTTCATAGATAAAATGTAATTCTGTGAAACAGTGTTCTAGGGTAGTTAGAATTCTGACCTTTATTCCTCAACCTAAAACTCTGTTGGGAGGAGCGCATGAGTTTACCTGTTAACTTGAATTCTGATGTACATATGGCCAGCATGGGTGTTTCATCATGTCTTAATGCCTTTCTAACTTGCACGCAATTTAGCGCTGTGGTCAGAGTTGTGGTTTGTATGATGTGTTGTGTGTCTTAACCTTTGCAGAGCATGCCTTCATCTCAGGTGCATTGTGCTGGCTGTGTTGTGCCTTCAGGAAGTAATGCCAGCAGCATGCCTGTAGAAAGCTATAGCGTACGTGAGGAAAAGATTGTAAGTTTTGTACCAGTTTCTGTTATGAGGCCTGGTGGTGGGCTTAGGGTCATTTGGTGGTGGGCTTAAGGCACTTACACTGCGGCAGCAGAAACAAAGGTGTAATGTAGATGTRATCACTTGTGATTGATTGTAACTAATGGTTATAAYGAGCAGTTGCTTGCCTGGCTTGCAAATGCAGTCGGTCATTGGAACTAATTTAATTGGGGTTTTGCATTCTGGGGKTTTTTTTGGGTTGGGRTTTTTYTGTTGTTCTTTTTTAGTATTTATATGTGACTTGTCTTGTGGAGTAGGTGGGAGAGGGGAGGTGGGAGTTTTTACAGGGCACAAAYGATCAAGWAAAGGGTGGTTTAGTGAACCATGTTGTTGTCACTCTAATATACCTTGTATGTTACCCAGATTTTGTGACTATACCCCAGAGTAAATGGAATGATCCYATTTGGTGTAAGTAACCGTGCATTTAGGTGTGGGTACACTATAAAAAGCTTCTCATTGCCTGATGTGGAAGTAATATGACTAAAATAAGATTGCCGYTCTTAATTAACCTGCAGCCTGTCTTCATCATAATTCAGGCGGTGAATTGAGGTGGAGGGCTTTTATTTTAATCTTCACCTGCCAAATCCTTTTCTCACTGCTGCTTCAACAAAAGGTGTATCRTCATTTCTGCTGTATGATGGACTCGGTTCTTGGGCTGTGGAACTTGGCTGTAAATACTTGCTTTAATCAGAGCTTTAGATGTAAAATTCAGAGCCATCAAATTATTTGCCATAAGTATTATAGGCCTCTTTTACCACAAAGTGCTAGTGATGGATTCTTCCTATTCAACAGTCATTTTCATTCCTACCATATAGCCAAGCCATTAAAAAGTCTGTTCTGGATTTCTAATGCTATTTTGTAGGTTGTTATACCAAAATATCCTGAGTGTTCTGGTGTATATATCTGAAGCTTGGCTGCTGGTTTTGGGTAGCAGCTGTTTTATTCTCAACCATGTTAATTTTCCGTAAGGTAGCTGACATGCTGACTCACAGCRAGTCACTGATACAAATAGCACCAAGGTGTTTGGAAGACAAAATCTTCTAGTGGGTTGAAAAACATCCCTTGGAAACTAAATTGTTACAAAATTTTCCACGGCAACTTCAGGGCAGTTTTAATCCCYTGTGTGAAAACAAGGTCCCACCCCATGTATGCCCTGAATTAACCCAGGCGTTTGCCTGTACTGCTTTCCAAAGATAYGCAGAAGCTTTCAGAGCTGGAAAAGGGCAACATCCTGCACCAGGCTTTTCCAGTTAGAATGGAACTAATTAATTGGACACTGTAAACTGCTGTAGCCAACCGGGCCCTGGCAAGAGCTGTTCTTTCAATTCTCAGCTCCTTGCTCCTACCCTTGCATTGACTTCTCCCTTGCGTCAACGTAGCTTTTTGTTGGGTTGCGTAGTAAGTCAGATCAAGGGAACTCATCCATCCAGCTGATGGCTAGACTACCATGGAGTTACATTTCATTCGGGTCTACTCCCCTGTCTGATCACCTTGTAGACACCTGAGTGGGTACTGGGGAGGCAGGCGAAGAACTAGCAGCCACTAGTGGGGCGGAGGTTGGGATGGCTACTTTGCATAGCCCTGCCAGCTTGTGGCATTGGGTCTATCAAATTACGGCTTCTGGGGTTTTTTTATCACTTTAGGAAGGAAGCCTTGGTAAGATGTAGGCTTCCCAGGCTACCYCGCATTTTTCAGAGCTGGAGCAAGTTTATGTTTTAACTAGACTGGAATATATATTTCACACGTGCTCTSAGAGTGAGTTCAAAGATTACACTAGGGCAGCGTCACAGCTCCACATGAAACTTCAGCTGTCTGTTCCTCTCTGTCTGATTCGAAGTGAAGTTTTCACATTATTAATCAATACTGTAAATGATCRCTCCAAGGTACAGAGCCTCACACTCCTAATTAATCACTGAATGATTGGTGTCTCTTCTGCTGTGATGCTCACTTGCATCTGACAGCATGTAAAAATGCCGTAGAAGTAAAGCGACTAAACGTACAGGAAGCTAGTAATATTGACTAGGTTCATGTTCTGCATCTAAGTAGGCATAAGAATGATGTTTGGCCTTTTTCTCATGTTTCTCTGGGATCTGTTCTTAACTTCTCTTGAATATTCAAAACACATCTGTCAAAGGAAGGTAAAAAAAGGCAGTTAACAAAAAATATTTTTATTCAGTTGGCCTGAAATAGAGCATTCAACCTAAAATTTCAGRCAGTGCTTCCACATGCATTTAATACTGTAACTATTTCAAAASAGCATGACATAGGGGCATGTTCTGTATAAAATGGGAGTATAGTGGAATATGTTATGGTCAGATGAAATGTTTTCATACTGAGTGTATTTGAATACTGCCTRTTAACACGTCTAAGGGGGGTTTGCCTAAGAGGAAATCCTCCTAGCAGGCAATGAAAATTGAAGCAACAGTGGTGCAACCACTAAGTAAGGATTACYGATTTTTAAATTAGTAAAATGGGAACTAGCATCTTTGAGGTTACTTGAGAGGTGTAATTTAGGGATTTGAAAACTCGGATACTTTAACTACACGGTATGTTTGTTACAAAGCAGGTGTAGGGAAGCTGCTCTGTGTTCTTGCTTACTTTGCTTCTGTTATTGCTAAATCTTGATGTATAGTCTTGTCTCCTTAGCTCTTGCTGGCACATTCTTGCTGTAATCAGTTCTTAAATCTGTTTTTCAGTATAGTCYTTCTGTTACTTCCCAGGGAAGTGGCTGCAGTTTCTTTACCAATTTTTCAAGGATTTTATCTTTATTTCTACCCATAGCCTGAGCAGTACAAGGTGGCTTCCTTCTTTTTTCCCCGCATCATACATCCACAGGAATTTGAAGAACCCTGAGATTGCTTTGTTTCTGGAATTTCCCGATCGGGAAGCTCAAGAGGAGCTTTGAAAGGAAATATTTCTTGTCCCCMCAAGGGGCACCTTTTGTCTGTCACAAGGTGATGTCTCGTCACCTATTTGCAGCATTCTTCACACCCCATGTTCTAGTAATAAGACTGCTTCTCTGTACCTTAGCTTTTGTTTTTACGATGATAGATAACCCTGAACAACACATGACTGGCTATGTGGTTACTTGTTTGACTTTTGCTAATCAAGTCACCAACTTCTGTGTGTCTGTAGAGCCATTTCTCAGTTGCAGTGTCTCTTACCCAGCCTGACTCTGAACAGRGACCCTGTGTGTACTAAGATCTTTTTCAGTCAAATGAGGAATCTTGCAGGATTCGAAGGAGAAACAAAGAACTCGGTTACAAAAATGCCTTTTGGTTTCAAGTGGATGTTTAGCTAGTGTCGACTAGAAATACTTCCTTCATGAAATGCTTATCGGTTTGGAGTTCATGTAATATCTTAAACCCACAGTATTTGATAAACTAGACTRGAGTTTGTAATATTTTGAAAACAACAAACTACAAGGTTCTGCATGGAGCAAAACTTACTTTTGCATAAGTAATAAGGGTGAAAGGGAAGGAGTAAGCAGAATAATTGAGAAAAGGTCCCTCAGAGACAAGCAACAGGTATACTCCCAATATGCAAAAAAAGATGTGATGTTTTAGTGCTTGGAAGGGTATTCATAGTCTCAGTATAAAGTGGATATGAATTTTGTCCTTTACTTTTAAAGGSACTACCTGTAGATTTCAGATGTAAAGAACAAGATTTTCAATAGTATAAATCACTTTCAATAGTCTTATGTGACATTTCTTAACACTATCGCTCCTCTGCAGAGAAATAAATAATTGCAAAATAAAGCCTTCATCCGAATTCTGTATGAGAAATAGCTCTGAAGCAGAGCTGTAAAAACTGGTAAGCAAAGGATGCCACGCCTTTACTTGAGCAACTGTTAATAATCTGAAATCTGGTTGGATTTGTCAGATATACTTAGACAAGTAGAGGCGTCGTCTTCAAATACTGATTGCTCTGCCAACAAAAATTTAATATTATTGGAAATCTTGATTCAGCTTAAGAGGCCATTCTGCATGGGTAATATGACTAAATTATATCTGCTGTAAGCTTGAACATGGTAGGAATTAAAAGGAGACCTTGCTATAGATAAATGCCATAGCAAGTAATGATCACTTCCAAAAATGCAGGATAAAAGAAAAGTGAAGTAATTTAGAACATCTTTACAGTTCTTGTTTTAAAAAAATCAAACAAACAAAAACTGGAGAAAAAAAMCACCTCCAGGTTAGGAGAAAGATCTTGTCACATAAGCACGTGTTTCCTAATATATACCTGCGAGGATGTTTTAATTAATTGCACTGCTGAATGGGGCAGGGGAACTGGTCACAAATGCCTTGGAGAAGGCCAGCATACTCAATGCCTTCTTTACTTCAGTCTTYATCTGTAAAACTAGCCTTCAGGAATCCCAAGCCTCTGAGACCCAAGGGAAGTGTGGAACAAAGAAGATTTACCCTTGGTAGGGGACCACCAGGTTGGGGAGCACTTAAACAAATTGCATGTTTGTTTAAGTAAACATACCCAGGAGTGTTGAGGGATCTGGCTGATGTTATTGTAAGACCACTCTCAATTATCTTTGAATGTCATAGTAATTGGGAGAGGTACCTGAAGACTGGAAAAGAGCAAATATCACTCCTGTCTTCAAGAAAGACAAAGAATAAAGATTCAGCTAACCAGACTGGTCAGCCTCACTTCTGTCTCTGGGAAGGTGGTAGAGAAAATCCTCCTAGAAAGCATTTCCAAACCCGTGAAGAACAAGGAAGTGATTGGGGAGGAGTCAGCATGTATTTACAAAGGGGAAATCATGTTTRACCAACCTCAGTTGCCTTCTGCAATAAGGTGACTAGCTTGGTGGATGAGGAGGGAGCAGAGGATGTTGTTTACCTTGACTTTAGTAAAGCCTTTGACACTGTCTCCTGAAACATCATCATAGATGGGCTGACAAAGTACAGGTTAGATAGGYAGACAGTGGATTAAAAACTGGCTGAATGACTGGGCCCAGAGGGTTGTGATCAGAGGTGCAAAGTCCTGCTGGAGGCTGGTGACAAGCGGTGTACTCCAGGGCTCAATACTGGGGCCAGAACTGTTCAACACCTTCATTAATGACCTTGTTGTTGGGGCAGAGTGCACCCTCAGCAAGTTTGCAGATGATACAAGACTGGGAGAAGTGGCTGATACACCAGAGGGTTGTGCTAGTATTCAGAGGGACCTCAACAAGTTGGAGAACTGGGCAGAGAGGAGTCTTAGGAAGTTCAACAAGGGGAAATGCAGAGTCTTGCATCTTGGGAGGAATAATGCCAGGCACCARTGTTGGAGTCTGACCAGCTGGARAGCAGCTTTTTCTGGAAGTACCTTGGGGTCCTCGTGGAGAACATGCTGGCCATGAGCCAGCAGTGCAACCTTGTGGCAGAGAAGACCAGCAGTATACTGGACATTGCCAGCAGGTTGAAGGAGGTGATCCTTGCCCTCCCCTCAGCACTAGTGAGGCCGTATCTGGAGTATTGTGTCTGGTTCTGGGCCCCCCCAAACAATATGGAATTACTGAAGTGAATCTGGTGCAGGGCTACAAAGACAATTAATGGCTTGAAGCGTCTTGAAGTATGAGGAGAGGCTGGGAGAGCCGGGACTGTTCAGTCTGGAGGAGACCAGGTTCAGGGGCATCTTAYCAGTGCATAAAAATACCTGATGGGAGGGAGCGAAGACAAGGCAGACTCTTCTCAGTGGTGCCCACTGACAGGACATGAGGCGATGGACACAAATTAAAACACGCGAGATTCCATCAGAACACAAGAAAGCACTTTTTCACTGTGAGGGTGGTCAGACACTGGAGTGGGTTGTGCGGAGGGAGGTGGTGCAGTCTCAGTCCTTGGAGATASTCAAAACCCAGCCAGCTGGACACGGGCCTGGACAGTCTGCTCTGGCTGACCCTGCTTGAGCAGGAGGGGTTGGACTAAATGACCTCAAGAGGTGCCTTCCAAACTAAACAATTCCGTGATTGTTCTGACATGTGCAAACTGAACAAACCTGTTTGTTGTCTRTGTATTTGAAGCTTTGTTGTACAAAGTTATTTGAGCAGTCTTTGGCTGTTATGAAGTATAGGAAAYGCTTTCAAGAGGATGTTTATCTTAAACTTGATGTATTGGTTCTCAATGCATTGGTCATCTGGTTAAGTATTGTGCTTTTCCTTTTCCATCGGTGATTCATGGCAGGTGTCTGAAAGCATCGAACTACTTTAGGTATTGCACAGGRTCTGCCTTGCTCAGTAGTTGAAATCCGTGATGCAGATGAAGGAATTGAGAAATAATAGGTGCTTGAGTTCCTCTAAACTTAAAGTACTTCAGCAGTTTTCATTTCTCTGAGAATATTCTTCTTTCTAGTAGGAATTTGCTGTAAACTAACAATTTTTAATATATATGTGTGTGTGTGTACACATAGATATAAGTGTGTATATATACATATGTTTATATATGCATATATATGTATAAATAAACACATATATTTATATGAAAAATGAAGTACTKAAAAAAACATCCATGTGGAGTCCTGCCTGCAGTGTTTTGTACTGGGGGAGCAGCCCAGCCATGTTGCTGGGGTTTTCCTCAGATGCATCCTGACAGACTGAAGTCCTCAGCTTCAGATGGGCTCTGTGAAAGCCACGTTTGTGGGCTGGTCACAGCGCGTCACCACTCGTTAGCAAAGGGAARCTCAAGGAGGTACCTCCAAATTCTGCCAGGTTGATTAGTGTCACTTACTTYCCTCCAAACATGTACATGTATGCATGCAAATGCTTCCTTGAAGATTCGCTGTGATATTTGATCATTTTGCCTTTATTTTCAAACATTGTGAACGTGTTCAGGTGTGATAGCTAGGGGTAAGCAAAATTATTTAGCCTCACTGGTATCAGATTAATAGAAAATCCCATTATGCAGGATAGTTTTTAATAATTAGTATTGCAGTGGAGACCCTGTAAGGCCTCTTCCATTCGTATTTATGTTTATCTTTTTAGGTGGTCAGTTAGCTCTATAGAATACCTTCAGTAGGTTTAATTAGTCTAAATCATGGGGGAAAAAAGTTTATAATACATGGCTTTCAAAAAGTGAGTATGATGAAAATATGTAAACATATAATTTTTTCATGTCGTGGGCTTTCCTTATGCCAAACTTTATTGCTTTATATTTTCTGAACTATTTAGAATTTATCTTTATTTTCTAAAATTGAGTAGCTCAGTGTAGACAGGATATGTTCCCAGCAGCTCTTTTCAGAGCTGTCTTCCATTCTTCAATTTAAGAACATTAAAGGTATATTTTTCTCCATGTTCAGAAAGGAAAAAATCAAGGAAGATRAGTTTATTTTGAAAACTTTACTGTTGTAGGTGCCTAATCCCATGCAACTCTCTTCTTTTGCAGGACTCCGAGGAGGAAGATAGTGAGTTAGAGGCCATTAATAAGAAGCTGATAAGTCCACAAAGTTTTCAAAATTTCCGGCCTTACGTACCGGAGGAGTTTGCTGACTTCAGTGTTTACAATGCTAGCCTGGAGAACAGGGAATGGTTTTCTTCTAAATCAGACTTCATGAGTTCACGTGTTCTTGAGAAAGAGGTATCCCGCAGCCCCACCACTAGCAGTATTACTAGTGGCTACTTTTCCCACAGTGCCTCTAACGCTACYCTGTCTGACATGCTTGTTCCCTGTAGTGATAGCACAGACCAGCTAGCCAGTCACACGAGGGAGCTGGACTCTAATGATCCCTCAGGATCATCTCTTGCACATGATTTAAGATCTTCTTCGAACAAGGAATGTCGAGAGTCAGAAAAGGAGTTAGTGAGAGAAAAGTTACCACTGAAAGAACACAGTGCCTTAATGGAACAGGTACCGCTGTCCCTCGATGCTGCTGACGGAGACTCTCAGCAGTTACCCACAGCTGGATCTTTTTCAGCTTTAAGTTCCTCGGATGGCAAAAATACCTGTTGTACAATTGAATTTTCAGCGCGTGAAGCAACAGTTGAGCACACGACGGACATTCTGGAAGATCACTCCTTTACAGAGTTCATGGGCGTCGAAGATGGAAAGGACTTTGACCATTCCACAGCTCCGCAGTCGTGTTCCCTTGTGTCCTCTAACGGAGTGAGCRCCTCGGAGCTGCCGCGAGGCACTGACAAGGAGCAGAGCACCTGCGTGGGCCAGCTCAGCTCTGCAGCAGCAGCGGGCGACCGGCTTGCAGATGCTGTGGAAAGCCCTTTTTGTTCTGTACTGGTAAAAGAGACTTCGGACCGTGAGACTTACCCTGATACTTCCATAGACGATTTTATTGGGAAGGACCACTTGGATGGTTCCGATTGTGAAGAAGGTGCTTCCGCAGATCAAGCCCACGTCTTGCCTAGCTGGGTGGCCGTGGGTGAACAAGTCTGTGTYGGAAGTAATAAGATGGGCACAGTGAGATACGTTGGAACGGTGGATTTTTCAGCTGGAACCTGGGTTGGAGTTGAACTAAATGTTCAGCTGGGTAAGACTGAATATGCTCTGGGTTATCTATGCAGCTAGCGTCATCTGTTTTTAAAGTGGCACTAAAATCATAATGCTGCTCAGTCCTGGGAAGTACCTCCAATTTCATGTAAGCTTGGTATCCGATASACCCAGTTCTAGGCTTTGTTTATAGGGATGCTTTGATTAATTTTTAACTGTCTTAAAGCCCTGTTCTTCTTGCTTTATGCAGAATAATGCTTTTGCATGTTGTGGCAGTTCCCGTTGGTACCCATCTACTTTTATAGATCAGAAAAACAAGCAAAGACTAAAATTGGCAGATGTTTTTTAAATCGACATGCATGTTCGTGGGCAGTACTAACAATGGATGTCACTTTGTCAAATAGGTTTGCTGTCTGTAGCTTTCAGAGATTCTTTTTTTTCCACTGGGGAAAGCTTAATTATAGAGCACAGGTTTTCTTTAACTTGAATTCGATGGGGTCAGAAAAAGTCAATGCTCTGCAAGTGTTAAGAGACTCCTAGAGAAATGCTTCAGATCTTTTAAAAAGATTGTTTTTAGTAGTTTAATGGATATTAATACTGATACTAGAAATTTCTCTGGCAGCTAAGTTTTAAGCTTTGTAAGCAGTTGGTCTTGAGGAKAGTTTATTTTCTAAGATGAACAAATGTTTGTTAACAGTTTAAAAAGTCAAAGTAATATTTTAGGAAATCATCTTTTTGGTCACAATTTAAGCCCTCCTTTCCAGGTTTTGTTCTCCCTAGCGTATGGTATGCATCTGGCTTCGTCACTCAGCATTAATAATCTTGACTATTTGACAGATAGCCAACAATGCTACACTTGTATGTGCTAATGAAAGCACCAACAATTAATTGTGTGCATTTATTTTCATTGAAGGGAAGCAYGACGGAACTGTAAAAGGCAGAGAGTACTTCCACTGCAAACCGCGACACGGTGTCTTTGTTCGTCCTGGGCGCCTCAGCAAAGCACCAGCTTCTGCAAGGAAATGGAGTAGCRCTTCACGGTCTCAGGCATCTTCCACTTCAGAGAAACGGAAAAGTTCTGTGCTTCAAGGCTCATCATCCGCTCCTAAAACAGGAGGAGAGGTCCTCTGCCATTCAGGAGATGCAGCGGCTTCTGCTTTTTCGAGGAAACAGGAAAACAGGAAATCTTGGATTAACTAAACTGCAGTATTTTTGCACTTACTACACGCATCACTGTGTAGAAAACTTTATGGATTTTTGAAGCTATTGTACATTTTAATCTGTCCATACGGAATGTGTATTCTCTAGAGTCCTTGACTTAATCCTTTAATTTTTTATAAATAATATATATATATTATATATATATATGAATGTGTATCTATAGTTTGTCTGCCAGTGGGCAGATACGGCTGCACACTAAAATACAGTTAAAGCTGATCTGTAGATAACGGAGGTACTGGACTATTTGTTACGCAACAACTTGGGAGATATATTTTAAACAACGAAAAGTATTTTATTGTGGAAAAAACAGGATGTAAATCCGTATTTGGGAAAAAAAAAAGCTATGGTTTGCTGTTCTTAATTACCAAAGAACTTGTTTTAGACTGACACATTTGCTGTTTATATCTTTCTATTGTAAATGTTTTAACTGATAACTTGGTGCGATGTTTCTTTTAGTCACTGGGCACCGTGCAGCCTTATGTTCTGTGTTTAAGCACACTGAAATATCCAACTGCTTCRTATTTTTTGTCTTCCTAGAGGCCTGCCACTGTGCTGACTTGGCATTGGATTGAAATGACTAACAATGCCTGAAGCTATACGTCTGGCATTTCGTATGTTAACATAAGCCAGACGGGCAGTTTGACTGCAGAAACAGTATTACTGCAAGGGCGTGAGAGGACATCATTTTGGGGTTTTGTGGGGGGGGGGTGGTGTTTTTTTTTGAGGGGAGGAGGAAATTGGGAAACAAAGAAGCAGTAAATGGATCATGACTGCAAACTTTGCACTTGTTACTTGCTGGTTATTATCAAGATGAAATAGAACCTGCTAAAGTAATTTTAATCTGTAAAGTTTATTTTAATAATGGGAATGATGGAGGGATTTATGTCTGGTGCTCATGAATTCCTAAGAAGGTTGTTCCACATGTAGATACTGTAGATGCCTGTACAAGCGCTCTGGATATTTGTAAAGTAACATGGTAAAAAGGAGTGAAGTGAATGGCCTGCTGTATGTGTTCTTTGTTTCYTAGCAAGTGAATGATTGAGTTACCTGGGACCTTACTGAAAAGCTGCTGTTCTTTCTTTGATTGTTGTGTACAGTAAGCGGACTCTCATATTTTACTATTTACTGTAAAGAACTGTAATTTATATACTGCCATACTGTATTTAATTGGTACAGACCTATTGTGTGTTAGAATACAGACTGTTTACTTGGGATTTAAAAAAAAAGTTTTGCTTGTATTTGGTACAATTAGGTTAAAAAAAAAAAGTTCTGCTTGTATTTGGTACAATTAGGTTTCATGGTCAAGTAGTAAGCTGTTTCTAGCTGACGGTGCTCAGATGCAAAGTACTTTGTAAAAATGGTGAAGGACAATACGATCGGAGTGGAAGTCTGGATGGTATTAACGTACACTGACCGGTTCATGCAGTGTTCAGAGGAGAACAGCAGTGCCTGTGGTGGATACACGTTCCTCACCGGCTGCTTTCCCCTTCCTTCACAGGAGGGGGAGCGGAGCTCCTGCCAGAGAATGGCGTTATGTGGGTCAAGGGGAGACAGGACAAGTTCCTGGAAGACAGACAGACAGACTCATTGCTAAATATGTAAATGCCTCAGCTGAGTACAACACAGTTGGCAGCGGGGAGGGCAATGTGCTGGGGGGTGGTGAAAGCGGGGGGTGCGAAGTTCAGCGTCGTTGCCCTTGACATAGCTTTTGGCTCCTCTGAGACAGGATTCTTACGTGTTAATTGATTTTGGTGGGATGAATGTCTTTGCAGAACATTTCATACTTCTGTGGCCACCTAGAGTTGCTCTCGCTGCATTAATGATACTGTTGCTGGAGGAAATTACCATAATAGAAAAAACGCTTTATGCGGAAGTATTTTATCGGGCACAGGTGATCCTAGAACACTGCCAGGTACCTACACCTAACACCACGGTCTTCAAGTTTAATTTTAGATGTCACTTTAATCTTTTTATAATGCTTTTTAGAAAATACACGCTCCTATGTCTGTGTGCACACATCTGCATAAACATATTTGTCCAAGGCCGCTACAAACAATTTTGAAAGCTAATGTGGCCATTTTCTTCTGGCAAAGATGCAGTATTTGCACCAGGTTAGTGTCAGCCGAACTAGGCTCTTCATGGTTTCAGACCAGACAGAATGCATGATTGCTTAAGAAATACCAGAATAATTTTGCTTCTTGGGGTCTACAATCTATACATGCCAGAGAAACCTAAACAAGCCAGCCTAGTTTTGTGCTGTATACATTTTGCATAACTTGTGCTGTCATGACTTCTGTTATTATTGACAGACCTGTACTTTTGCAAACCTCGCACGTTAACAGGCCGTGCCCTGGGTTGATGTAAAGTTAGGAGGAGCATATCTAACGAGTGCGATGAGGTAATGTGGAAATACAAGCATTTTAGTTGATGTGCTCCTCAAACCCTAGTACATAAACACAGAAGCAGTTTTTCTATCAGTAAGGTTAGACTAGTAGTTTGCTGTCTTGAACTTTGTAATCAGTGGAACAATGTTGTGGCGATAGTCCAGCTGCAAATTGCCTTTTTTTTTTTTTTAAATATTATCTTAACCTGCGTCTAAAATATACTGCTTAGTAAGTAGGATGTACAATCCATACTAAGACCTCTATTTAAAAAAACAAACCAACCCTGGTCATAATAGTGAATAACGTAGGGCAGAGCCAATCCCTCATTCGTCTGAGCCGCCAGCACACGCCTGTCATCTCGGTGGTTTCCCCAGTCCAGACAGAATTACCTGATTTTGACCACCAGGGTTGAATGAGATCACGCCGGCCTTTAACTTGTTTTCTGAATTTATTATGTGTTGTATGGAGATTCAGGCAGAGTGCTCAGAGAACAGCTGCTACAGTCCAGCAAGCAAAAGCCCAGCGCGTAATCCCTACTGCTGGCTCTCAAATGTTCCCCCACAAAAGGCTTGCTTCGTGTTTGTGACCGGAGGCAGAACATTACATGCTGTTACGATGCAAGTCGCAAGAAGGGCCATGAAGCAGTGTAACGAATGAAACGGGGGCTGCAAGCCCCTGGGAGCAACCTCTGCCTCTTCTTCCCTCCCTGCTTTGGTGTAGCCCGTGCCCCGGGCTTCCCTCCTCTCCCTCCCCGTGCCCCGTACCTCGGGGCCRGCTCCCAGGCAGGAGCTGCTCCCTGGCTGCGTGGGCTGGGCGGCGGGTTCTGGACTTCGAAGAGCACTTTGGCGGGATTTGCCTCGCAGTCTTCTCCATGTTTGGGGACGTGTTTCAGGAACCTCTTCATTTGTTGAGCTGGAAAAAAAATGAGTGAAATTTCAGCTGATCTGAAAAGGAGTAAAGAGRTTTAAAGTTGTTGAGGAAGGGTGGAGAGGAAGAGGCTGGATGAAAGCAGTTGCTGTCTTGTTTCTGCGGGAAAACAAGCCAAAAACAGCTTTTCTCATAAAAACTGGAAACTCTCCGGATGTTTTTGTTTAATGCGATGAACGTCCAAGTCCTGTTAGCACAGCAGCGTCCAGGACTTTCGTCAGCGTACGCTGTGAACATCTGAGGGCATCCACGAAACTCAACGAGCGGCGGGGGCGGAGCGGAGCGAAGGACGGCCCCCGCCGGAAACCCGGGGCGGGGACGTGCGGCCCCGCACGGCCTCAGCGCCGCACAGCCGCGGCCGTCACCGCTTCCCGCCGCTGAAGGTAAGTTAAAAAAAAAAAAAAAAAACACCCCAAAGCGGGACGCGAACCTGCGGCCACCGGGACGGAGCCGCGCCGAGAGGGAGGGGGAGGAGGAGGCGGCGGCGGCCGCCGCCGCCGCCGCCTCCTCCTCCCCCTCCCTCTCGGCGCGGCTCCGTTCCTCCGGCGCGGTTCTTCTTCGCCCTTCTGCGGGCAGGGCAGCCGCACGTACGCTTATGGCTGGCCCGCCGGAGGAGGGGGGGGGTTTGGTGCCGCAGTTTCGGTGCCCGCTACCACCCGTGGCCAAGCAAAAGCGGCCGTGGGGTTGTTTTTTCCCCCCTTCTTAAAATTTGACGGGCGTATGCTGGGGGGGGTGTGTGTGTGTGCTTTTGGCGTGAAATACGCGGCTTTATGCGTTGCGTTTCGTTTATTTCTTCTCAGGTAAACGTGCTTCCGAGTRACGCTGATGAGTCTTTTTCGATTTACCGCTAGAAGGTTGGTTTCCCAAGCAGATTGTGGATTTAAGGCTGCTTCTTCAAAGAARCAGAAGTTTTGCTTGGAAATGGCTCGTCCTAGTTCAAGTAAGATATCCTTTTGTTTTCTTTAGCACCCCAGACAAGTGYTTAAGCTAGATTTGAAGTTCTGGAAGGTTTTGTGTCATAGGGSGAATCTGTAGTTTAATTCAAAATGTTTAGAAGAGCATGAAGTTGATTTTTTTTCTTTTTCAGCTGCTAAATTTATCTTCTRTGGATAAGTAGACCAAAAACCCTCGCACAGTTGCAGTTACTGTGGTTGCCTGGTGATTTGTTCTTAGTATTTGTAATTTATGCACATAAACTTATGCTAATTAATTGCATTTCCTTTTMATAAACCTAATGGGTAATAAAACTCACTCCTCATTTCTTTGTACAAGAATTATGGAGGGCCTCGAGCATCTGTAACAGCTCGGGAGCAGGGTATTGGGTAACCCCAGGAGCCTTGTTCAGTCTCGTAATGGTAAATACCCTCTTTTTGTTTGTCTGGGGGTKTTTTGGTTTTGTTTTTTAATTTGAGGATGTGTTTGAATTTGAAAACCGCGCACAGAAGATAGTAAAATCCCTGACAGCTGGGTAGCCAAGGTGCACTTGCTTTTTCTGCCGTCTTGAGCACCAGCGTTTGGCTGCTGTCAAGAGAGCGGAGGCTGGCCTGGGAGGACTTTCGGCCTGAGCTTTGCACACTCAAGGGCTCCGTGAGGTTTGGATTACAACAGCAGATGGGGCATCAGAACTCTGCCCAGTTCTGTGGCGCTCGTGCTGTGGGTCTTGGGACTCCTCCAGCGACTCTCTCTCCTTATAAAAACTTACCTGCCTTTGGTTTGAAAAAAAAAAAAAAAAAAAGAACCACGGGGTGAATTATGAAGATTAGGGTTGTGATCAGCAGCTGGAGGTCAGTCACTAGGGGCGTACTGTAGGAGTCAATACTGGGGCCAATATTGTTTAACACCTTTGTTAATGACCTGGATGATGGGGCAGTGTAGCCGCAGCAAGTTTGCAGATGACACAAAGCTGGGAGGAGTGGCTGGTGCGCCAGAGAGTCGTGCTGCCATCCAGAGGGACCTCGACAGGCTGGAGAAACGGGCTGAGAGGAACCTCATGAAGTTCAGCAAATGGAAATGCCAAGTCCCGCCCCTGAGGAGGAATAACCCCAGGCACCAGGACAGGCTGGGGCTGACCAGCTGGAAAGCAGCTTGGCAGAAGAGGTCCTGAGGGTCCTGGTGGACACCAAGTTGACCATGAGCCAGCGATGAACCCTTGTGGCATCGAAGGCTAATGGGTGCCCTGGGCTGCACTCGGCAGAGCATCTCCAGCAGATGGAGGGAGGTGGTCCTGCCCCTCTGCTCAGCGCTGGTGAGATACACCTGGAGTTCTGGGTCCAGTGCTGGGCCCCCCAGTACAAGAGAGACATGGACTTACCGGAGAGAGTCCAGCCAAGGACCATAAAGATGATTAATGGCTTGGAGCATCTGATGTATGAGGAGAGGCTGGGAGAGCCGGGGCTGTTCAGTCTGGAGGGGACCAGGTTCAGGGGCATCTTACCAGTGCATAAAAATACCTGATGGGAGGGAGCAAAGACAAGGCAGACTCTTCTCAGTGGCGCCCACTGACAGGACATGAGGCGATGGACACAAATTAAAACACATGAGATTCCATCGGAACATAGAAAAACACTTTTTCACTGTGAGGGTGGTCAGACACTGGAGTGGGTTGTGCGGAGGGAGGTGGTGCAGTCTCAGTCCTTGGAGATACTCAAAACCCAGCCAGCTGGACACGGGCCTGGACAGTCTGCTCTGGCTGACCCTGCTTGAGCAGGGGGAGGTTGGACTAGAAGATTTCCAGAGGTCCCTTCCCACCTCAGCCATTCTGCAATTCTAAAATATGTTGCTTTAAAATTAATATCTGAGGTAAACTGGAAGAGATTTTTTTTTTTTGTCTCTCTTTAGCTAACCTGTTTCTTTTTAATCTTGTTTTTAGAAAAATGCAAAGGAAATTTCCCATCTTTCTCCCAAGTTACTTTACCATGCAGGGAAAAATGGAGGGAATATACATCCAAAAATAGAAAATACAATTGCAAACCTAGAAAATGGGCAAGATGCCTCAGAAGGAAATGCGTTTTCCCAAATTACCTTAATTTTGAAGGTGATACTTTGTAACTAAATGTAAATTTTTGTCAGCTCAGGATCTTACCTTACAATTAGGAAGCAAAGTGTTCCCAGGTGGTGGCAGCAGCAGTTGTTATCATGGTAGCATCTAGTGTGGGGTTTTAGTTTAAGGCTCTGTCTTTCAAATATTGAGTATATTCATAGTTTAATACATGTTGCCCCACTGGGCTTGCTCATGCACATTTTTGAGGATCTCCAGGAATCGCCCTTCAAATTCCAATATACAGAAACTCAGAAACAAATTAGTATTCTGAAACTGAAGTCGTGCGAGTTCTACATGGAAGCCATTTCTGGATGCGTAAGTTTTCCAGCACTGTATGTATGGCCTCTTCTATAAAAGTGTTCGAACAGGTGGGTTTTTTTCCTCCCCACGCATAGATATGGCTGATTTTCRAGAAGTGTTTGCCAAAGCGAAGCATATCGCCATTATCACGGGAGCCGGTGTTAGTGCGGAGAGCGGAGTTCCTACCTTCAGAGGGGCTGGAGGTTTCTGGAGAAAGTGGCAAGCCCAGGTACGTACTGGTGGCAGGTGTCTGCGCAGCCCCGCTTTTGGGTCCCTGGGGTGGGTGAGCGTGARGAGTCAGAAGCAGCTGGGTACCTTAGGGGGTGGAGGCTCCCAGGGCGGTACGGTGGGGACAGAGCTCTCCCGACGCYGTGTCTGCGGCTCTTCCCCGTGCCCGGGGGGGTTGCTTTGTGCAGCTGCGGCTTCGCTTCTGTCCTTTGGTTTATCAGTTGTTTGGGAAAAACGATGTTTTTGCAGACAGCTCTGGGTCTTTCTGCTGTCCTTGATTTCTTGCTGCCTTGCAGCTTAGCTAAAGGAACTTAAAACCGAGAATTATTTTTAGGAACAAAGCTTCTAAAMAGTTTGACACCTTCACTCTTTTCCTACCTCCTGGGGCCTTTCCTGTTTCAAACTCTTAAGAACCTTTTACCAAAATAACAAAGGACAGAACCAACGATACCRAGTAGTTGTTTTCTTTTAATCTTGGTTTCTCAAAATACTCTTTAAAAATGTTTTAGGATTTTTTTTTTTTTGTTTGGAGGCAGGGTTCCTCACAGTCTCTAACCCTCCCRCAAGCTCTGTCTCTCTTGCCGGTGTGATCTCGCCAGCGCTGGCCACCGCTGGGGTGGGAGAGGAGGTGGAGGCAGGCGCTGCGGTGGAGCGGTGCAGCGGCAAGCACCAAAATGTGCGAGTTGTGTAGGTGCCTCCTGAACCCAATCCTGCGTGGTACCGCAGATGTTTCAAGTAACTGTTATACTGTCAGTATCTGCTACCCCAAACACTGCAATCGCATTTGCTTTATTTATGGTTTTTAATGACAGCATTCATAAAAGATTTGATGAAGTTAAAAAGGGGTCAGAGRGATGAGTTTGTCAAGATGGTTTGAATCTAAAGATGCATTTTTTCTTTCAGTGACTGTCAATTCAAATAAAGCATGCATGGGTATAAATGCCTGGTCCTTCTGCATCAGAAAGCTTGCATTCAGCATTTTTGTATCAGTAGAATTGTGCGTTGAAGCATTACGCTGAGCTACTCCTCGTTTTAAAAAAAGATAAGGCAAAATTAGTGTCAAAAGTATAGCTTAGATTTTACCGGTACATAAAAGATAAGACATTAGACTTTGGTTTTGATGATTTGCCTTATGTTATGCTTAAATTAAGGCAGGAAAGAAATTGCTAGCAAAGGAAATGTATCCACACGATGCTGAGTTTTATGGCTGCTGTGGAAAAGAGAGTTTTGAATGCCCAAAATTGTGTGCATTGAAATATCTCATCTTCCTTTGTGCCATACTAAACTCCTAATGGTTTGGTAGAGCAGCACAGAATAAGGTCCTAGCATACTATGTAAAACCATGTACGCCACACTATTGACATCAGTTGTTTCCTCATTTAATAAGATACTTTGACTTGTCATCCTCGTAAGGGCTATTGAACTATATTCCTGTCAGCTGCATCTGGTTATAAATAATCTGCTTTTGATTATCTGTTACGCTGGTAGCAGTGTAAATGGCAGTATGCTAGCTGGCTTCATCTGGGGAGGGGATTGTCTTGCCCTTTCGTTGGTAAAATGAGTGATTTTGTCTTTYCCAGGAGCTGGCTACACCAGAGGCTTTTGCGCGAAACCCTTCTCGTGTATGGGAGTTTTACCATTACCGCCGGGAAGTGATGTTGAGCAAACATCCAAATCCTGCGCATATCGCTATTGCAGAGTGCGAAAGGCGACTGAGCAAGCAAGGAAGGAGCGTTGTGGTCATTACTCAGAATATTGATGAACTACACAGAAAGGCAGGCACAAAGCACCTCTTAGAAATTCATGGTAAGAATCGGCTTACCTGTCTGCTTCAGGCCGGCAAAACTGGGGGGAGAAGGGAGAGCAGGATAAGTACTGGGAGAAAAGAAATTTGTCTTTAAAATGGTAATAGCTTGCATGAAGTTATTCACAATGTCACCCTGTTCTCTTCTGGAAGTTGTTTTGGGTACTTCATAGCCTCCCTGTATTTGTCATCTTCCTTTTTTTAATGGATTCTGGCAGTACACAGGAACTGGTTCTCCCTTCCCACTTGCTCAGTTTTGCCTCGCATCCACTTGGATACATGTGGATAGGGACACATGGCTGATTTCGCTTGGCAAAGGAGAAAAGAATCCACTGAGGACTTCTGCTCTGTGGTAGCGATGGTGCCACACCGGTATTGTCGCCAGCCCTGCCGCTTTCCCTCGGTCCTGTCCTGCCCTTCAAAGACCCACCTGTGCCGTCCTTGGCTACAGGAGGAAGAAGGGGCTGGAAACGGCTGAGATTCCTTTACCTTCCTCTCCTACACCCAGTGGCACTCCCTTTCTCTTCCCTGTAGTTAGGGGCATTCCTCGCTCCCGCAAAGTGCCAGAGGAGCACAACGCAGGTGCAGTGCACAGGGGTCAGCGGGGCTTTTGGATCTGGGAAAATATAAAGGGGTGGAGAGAACGAGGGTGAGGAGGCCCTTCTCCATCTTTTGAGGTGCTCCCACTCCTTTCTCCACCCTGCAGGCCCTGCCGCAGAGTGAAAGTCTCCTAGGACAAAGTCCCATCCTGGTTCCCCAGCGCTATGATGCTTCTTAAGTATCAGGCAAGGTTTAATGGGATTTCCCACCGCTGCTTTGTGATCTGGACACAGGAAACCTGCACAAATTGTTTTGCAGTTGTGGATCCAAGGGTAAAGCCTTGGGTGTAGTTTAATTTTGATTATCCTTATTCTTTACAAAATAGAAACAATTTAAAACTCTTGGTAATATTGTGCATCTCTACAGCACATTAGTAACTCTACAAAAGTCTTGGGGTTGGGGAGTTTGCATAAAACAAAATATATTTTGCATTAAACAGCATATTTATTTTTTTTTTTTTTTTTTAGAGAACGTTTCTCTTTTAAGGGGAGAAACAATAAGCAGCAATCATCTCCCTCAGTAATACCTTAAATAATGATTTTCCTCTGAAATACTGTTAGGAGGCTGTGTGTACTCATGTGGTGAGGTAGAACAAGGTGACAAATCATAGCTTAGAGGGACTGTTGCTGTTGTTCCCTGCGGCCTTGCAGCTGTWCTTAACTATGACGCTGGTCACCTCGGGTTGCTGAACAAAAGCGTGTGTACGCGCTGTGTAAATAGYGTCTCGTTCATAATGCTGCCAGGTCTCAACACTTGGCTGTTACATTCGTGTAGTAAGTTACCCACAAGGTATAGTTTTCAAAGTCAAATAAAGGCCGTCTGGGATAAACACAACCACTTGCTTGTGCAGCCATGCCTCAGAGCARTCACTTGATCGCTGATGTTTTCTCTTTGTGCGTTTCAGGTAGTTTATTTAAAACTCGATGCACCAACTGTGGAAACGTGGCTGCGAATTACAAGAGTCCAATATGCCCCGCGTTGGCCGGGAAAGGGTAATACGTTCTTCCTTGTACATGCTCTGCTTTCTACTTTGCCTGCTGTTCAATAGAAAAAGAGCTATTTTAGGAATTTCAGCCAACCACCCCATTTTCCTATAGGAGTATTAATGCTTAAATTTTACACAACTGTTTTGAAACGTGAGTATACTGTTTGGTAACTTCAGTGAGAGCCCGTGATACCATAAGTCCTGTGAATGAATAACTAACTGTTAACCTCTAAGTTAGCACAACATTATATATGTTTTAATTAGAACAATTTCAGATGGTCTGAAACTCTCATACTGGACATCAACTAATTGTACTCTTTGTGTGTTTACTCCCATCTTCTCCACCTCCCGGGTTTTTTTATTAAATCAGGTGCTTATTCCTTAAATTGGACTGTCATCACTTGATAGATGGATTGTCCTCTTCTGCATCTCTTGAGCASCCAGTAGCTTTTGTCCTTCAACTCATCAATAAGATTCTCATGATTACAGGTCTCAAAATACAGATGCGTGAAACAATCAGGAGGGAAGCATCAGTTCCCAGGATTTCTGCAACTTAAAAAGTTGCAGAAGAATCCTTTAGTCTCCTTTGTCTAGCCATCCTCTTTCTTTCACCATTAAAAAAAAAAAGGGGGCGGGGGGACAGGACAGGCATACGCTCGTAGATTTTTAGGGTTTTTTCCCTTTGCATTTCACCAGATCTTTAGATAGCTACATAAATATTYGTTGTGCCTTTGACAGACTTTGACCAGCTTATTACAGCTGCTTAGCTCTGGGGTAATTCTGGACAAATGCCTGCCTGCCCTCTGCGTGGTATTTTAGGGTTGTAGTAGGTGCTGAAGTTGCAAAGATTCCTTGATTGGAGAGTGTGCTTTAGAGAATACTAAGTTGTTATTGATATATAAAGTGCACTTTGTATGATTGACTACGTATTTCAATTTTGTAACTTCAGGGCTCCAGATCCTGAAACGGAAGACGCCACGATTCCAGTTGAAGACCTTCCTCAGTATGTATGGACCGCTTTGTTTTTGRCTGTTACCTCTTCATGCTTTGTGCATCTCAAAGGCTTACGTTACTGTTCACGTAGTTTTGGAAGGACATGGAAACATTCTACAGGAGAAAAAGACATGGGACTTTGTCCCAGAGAACTGAGTCTAAATCTAAACCTGGCGTTACAGGGGACAGCAGACAACACSGTGTACTAGAAGTTTACCATGATGCTAAGGGGATCGCATGCTTGTGTGCTTGAGCATCAAGCTGAAACGTGCCTAAATTCATGGGGTGTGCAGTAAGTGGAGTAGTAGGAGAATTGCAGTAAGAAACTCAGTGCTACGCAGTAAACGTTTTGTTACTTTGCAGGTGCTACCTACTGTTAGTCAGTCTGGAATACTGTGCTGCATGTCCCTTGCAGGCATTAAATGTGCCGCGGTGCTTTTTTGTAATGGCTGAAGCTTTGCCTTAGCTAGTTGCAGATGCAAGAAGCCACCGTATTTTTCATCTGGTTCCTGAGGAAAAGAGGCTAACGCGATGCTTCTGTCTTCCAGTTCACTCTCTCCTTAAAAACCTGTTGGCCGGTTTGTTAAAGTTGATGGAGGCAGAGGTCTGTAGCACATGCTGTGTTTTTGAGTTTCGTGCGTTTCAGGAGCTGAGTAAAGGAAAGACACAATTAAGTGTCTGAGTAGAACAACTGTTCCGCAACCTGTTGTGTGACCAGGCAGCATGTGTGTACTCCAACACGCATGGAGCACGGCATCAGCTGCCCTCTTCCAGCATGTGGTAGAGGAGGGTGTGGGGAGGGCTGTGGAAGAGAAGGGAGAAAGAGTGAGGGCAGATAAGTCGTGTCCAAATGAGAATGAAAACTGCTTTGCCGTTTTGCAGGTGGAAACATCCACGTCAGCAGCATAACGCTGTCCCTTTGTGACTTTTAGGTGTGAGGAGGACGGCTGCAATGGGCTCCTCCGTCCCCACGTTGTGTGGTTTGGTGAAACCCTGGATCCTGACATCCTCACCGCGGTTGAGAAGGAGCTTGAGATATGCGACCTCTGCTTGGTAGTGAGTGATGCCTTTGTTACCTAGCCTCGTAACCGGCAGGGAAGCCACGCTACAGGGGTTGCACCTCCTGGGTAAAGGAGGTGCGTCTGCACTTCCCCGAGGGAGCTAAAAGCCCCCGAGGGACTCTCTAGTGTCAAGTGTAAAACATTAAAAGACCATAAAGTTTGCGAATTTATGTATACTACTCAGAAGTTAACAGGTTCGGCACGTGTGCATCTTGCTCAGCTGGCATCTGCAGTCTGCATTTAGTGTAGACAAGTGTTAGAGGKTAGCTAATATGTGAATTTCTCAAACAGTGAAAAACAGGATTATTTGGATGGTCAGTTTAAAAAAAAAAAAGTTACAAAATGTTGTAAGAACGTAGCTAGCTGTTATCATGTGCTGCTTTTTTTGTGAGGTTCTTTACATGCCATGTAGGTTTTGCATTGCTGACCAAAACATTTGCTCAGAATATTGTGTACCCTTCAGAAAACAATCTCAAGTAACAGAAGGGATGTCTTGTGTTTTTTTTTCCTGAAAGCAAAAATATGCCATTTTGTTTCTGGCATTTTTTTGTTCATCTACAGTTACAATCCCCGAACAGGCTTCTTTGGGTTGCATCAGAGAAACAATTCCTGCTTCTTACGCCGTGTTAAATAGCTACATATGCTGTGACACTAAATACAGATATTGTTTTGGTTTAATTTCTGTAGGGATCTTCCATGCTTTAGTGGTTTTGCAGATCCAGTGTCCTGAGAAGGGTCCTTACCTTGTGGGTTGGTGTGGTTTTGTGTTTAACTACAGGCCCGCTACACTCGTGATTTTTCGCCCTGTCCCTGCAGGTCGGGACCTCCTCTGTGGTGTATCCTGCTGCTATGTTTGCCCCTCAGGTATCTGCCAGAGGAGTGCCAGTTGCAGAATTTAACATGGAAGCCACTCCTGCTACAAATAGATTCAGGTAAAGCTGTTCGGTCTTGAACTGGCAAGCTTTAGTCCCATCCATCTTCGTTGATCTTTTCCATTGGATTGCTGAAATGCTTAGAAAATTTTTTAACAAACATGATCTAGTTTCTTCCCCAGTGCTTAAGAAATACTATTTTCTTCTAATAAGCCCCTTCACCCGGCTGTTTCCTTCCAGGTTTCACTTCCCGGGCCCCTGCGGGAGCACTCTGCCGCCGGCGCTGGCCCGCCACCAGACGGAGATCATCTCCTGAGCACCTCGCAGCGGCCGGCGGGGAACCGCCGCACCCGGCAGCCGCAGCCCGGCCTGGCGCCCGGCGGGACCCAGCGCGGCGGRGGCGCAGGGGAGGGGGTGGGTGAGAGGAGGCGGCGGGTCTCGCCGGACTGTCCCGTGCCCGGCTCCCCCCGGCAATAAACGGGCGGCGGCGGCGGCCCGGGGCGGGGCGGGCGGCTCGGGCCCCGCCGCCACCTCAGGCACCCGCTCGCTGGCTCTCGTCTGTCTGCGCGCGCGCGCGCGGCGGGAGGGCGGTTACAAACGGTCGGGCGCGAGGGGGCGTGGCTCGCGGCCGTGCTCGCGCCCCGAGGCGGGGCGCGGCGGAAGGCGGGGAGCGCTTCCGGGGCGGGGGTCAGGCGGGTGGCGCGGGGGCGATGGCGGCGGCGGCGGGGCGGCGGCGGCAGAAGGCGGCGGGCGG
>JASVER010000026.1:8557438-8602626 GCA_030449065.1 Oceanodroma leucorhoa | reverse complement strand
CGCTCCGCCGCGCTGACGGCGCCTCCCGCCTCCCCGCAGGCACCGGGAGCTGCTGAAGGAGAAGCGGCGCCGGCGGCAGGAGCTGTTCACGGAGCAGAAGGTACGGCGGCCTCCCCCCCGCCCCCCGTGCGCGCCCCGGGCCGGGCGGGCAGCGCCCCCGCCCCGCTAACTGCCCTCTCCCCCCGCAGAAACGGAAGCTGCTCCCCGAGGCCGTGCTGCAGGAGCTGGCCGCCGCGCCGCCCGCACGGTGAGGGGGCGACGGGAGGCGGGCGGGCGGGTGTGGGGGTGCCGGGTGTGGGGGTGCCGCGGTGRGCGCTGCCTGCCGGCGGCGAGCCGCTCCCGCCCGTGGTGCGGCCCCGTCGGGTCCCGGCGTTGGGGGGCCGGGGTGGAAACGGGAGCTTTAGCGGCTTTCGGTAAACGAAGGGAGTGTGCGTTGGAGTAACCCGTTGCCTTCTCCTTACTCCGCAGAGCCGATGGGCAGGCTGCGGCAGCTAACCAAGGTATGGTACTAGCGCGGGGCTCTAACCGGTGCCTCAGGATTTCATTCCGGTGCTAGAGCTGCAAGGGGGTAGCGCTCTGGGACCTCTTGAAAGCCTGAAACTTGAACGGACTGGACAGATGGTCTGTTGCCAAGGAAAAATATCTGACGAAAAATCTAAAGGGGCGCTTAGTCCGATTCCTGCGCTTTTTAGAAAAGTTGTTTGCTGTACAATGATTGCAGTTAAAATGGCCCGAGGTGTTTAGGGAAATAATGGGCAGGAGTTATAATAGAAAAAGCAAGGATTACCAGAGGGAGATTAATACTTAGTGTTTGTTCACRTTATAAAGGCTATTTCTGGATAGAGTTGTTAATCGCCTTGATACTTTACATATCATACTATGATTTAATAGCATCCATAAMAAATTAGATAACTTTTTTCCAAATTCTGAACCAGAAAATCAAGAGTGTAGAGTATTCATGACTGCTGTTTTCTAGCCCTCGTCATCTGTACTTCAAAGTACTTTACAAAAAAAAAAATGTTTGGGTTTTTTTTTTTTTAAACAATTCTCTTACAGCACCCAGCTACATAAATTATGTGAGGTATGGATAACTGCTACTTTTTCTTCCTTTTATTATTGTTTTAAAAAATTCTGTTGGCATGAACAAGAGGTGAGCTCGGGATGATGCTTTGAATACTCCGTCTCCATAGTACTTAATTAATGGCGAGAATGAAGCTGAGGCTGGACTCCCCTTTGCGCGTTACTCGTAGCTGTTGCGTAGCACTGGATTTGTGCCCTGTGATGAATCCCGTGGTGTGTCGTTGATGCCAAGGAAGGGGAAGGCTGGCTAGCGGTACTTGGGGTGGCTCCCCTGAGGCGTGCTTCCTCCCCTCCCTCTCACAGCCCTTCTGTGAGGGCAAGGCTTGCTAGCTCTTACTAGTCAGAGCTGCTGAAAAATGCCCRTTGGAGTTAGTTAACTAAAGACGTCTTACTTTTCACAGCCTAATTGTTGTTYCATTTCTGTTCCTCTTTCACTTACAGCTCTCGATTCGTAACGTTTGGGAAATTTTTTCTGTTTTCTATTRAATTTATTTTAGTTGAAGGCTGTGGAGGTGGAGCTGCGAAGCAGAGGCAAGGCCAAGTCCAAGACGAAAGGCAGGTGAAGACAGAGAAGCGAAGAAAGGGTGCCAGGTAGGCTGGGGAAGAAGATCCGGGGTGTCTGTCCCCTGTGGCAGCGGCGCCGCTTCTGCCTGCCTGGGGAGCGGGCACCGCAGCAGCTCGTGTGTCGCTGTATGGCTGTGTGCTCTTCTTCGCTTGGTGGTCCCCTGCTCTTCCTCTGATTGAAAGCATATTGATGTGCTAATAGTGCCTTTAGTATGCTTCTGATACAGTATACTTGTAAAATATACGCACACACACACATATGTATATAAAATCTGTAATATAAATAATTTGTATATATTATGTATATATAACTGCTGTGAGATAACAGGGCAATCATAAGCACAGCAGTAGACATTCTGTTACGTGCTGCTGTGGTCTGGTTGTTGAGTACTGAATTCCTGCGTTTCAGTCTTTTTTTCTTTTTGTTTCCCCCCTTCCTTTCTTTGGCACTGATGTCCCTACAGAGGACTTGCACTAGCTTCTGGTGGGACTAGTTCAAGGCTCCCAAGGAACTGCTGGGGGCACATACTGGCATGTGATGACAGGTTTGAGAGTCTYGTTCCAATTTTTTTTTTCATAATACTGCTCCAAAGGTTGGCCAAGCATCGGAATCCAGCCCAGGCCGCTGTTGTACTCAAGTAGGAAAGCATTGACTAGTCTGTCTGTTGTTCTGGGTTCTGTAAAACTACGTTACAGGGATTTAAATCTCTTTGTTTAACTAGGTCAACAGGAAACTATACGGCTGTGTGCTTAAAAGGTCAGAGTTTAACAGGCCTCCACCAACAGCTCGCCAAAGACTTTTTAAACGCTCATCTCTATGGACCAGACACCAACCGGGCACAGCGTAAGCAGTTTTCCTTAGGCGGGTCTGCATCTAGATTTGTCTGTGTTAAGCTTAGTAATTAACACTCGTTTCCATTTCAGCAAATGAATTTTTTTCCCTTGAAAATAAGAAAAACCCAGTTAAAAAAGCTGCGGTTCAGTTTGTGGACAAATCTTGGGGTGAGTATAAAAGAAGTCAAAGTAGGTCCTAMTTTATGCATATGTGGTTTAAAGTACACTTACTTAAAAAATAAAAAAAAGCCTTCCCATGTTGGAGGGCTGTATCTTGCTCCCTTCTAACTCAAAGAACCCAACAGTAAGGGAAGGGCAACAGGGCCCTACAGCCTGTGTGGGTGTAGGGAGCACTCCACTGGGGAGAGTGTGTAAGAAAGACAGCACTTGTACCAAAAATGAGGTGTTTTTTTCCATTAAGAAACAGCATCTGGGCCTAGAGCCATGTTTACTTGTTGAAATGAATTTTACTTGTTGAAATGAATACTTTAATAATGTTGTTTCAGCCTACAAACTCTGAGCTGTTGGAAGTCATTTCAGATGTGTGTAAAACTTAAAGCGGGGATGCGAAGATCCCAGAACTTCTGTGTGAGCCCAGGGAAATAGCACCTATTTCTCCTCATAAAAAAATGACRTTACAGAAATGAACGGGGGCAGACTCACACAGGCATCGGCTGTAGCCCCGCTCTGCCCCTCAGAGACACAAGCACAGTCTGTGAGGCTCACGAACACTGGAGGCAAAAGTTACTGATCCGTTGCAGAGGCAGTCGGCTTTTCAGTTGTGCTTCAGAAGTGAAAGCATGGCTGTCCCCCTGACCCCCACCCTCCTGCTGAAGGAGATTGGCACAAGTTGGTGCCCCCCGCAGCCAGCTGTTGTATGTGAACTATGATAGGAAGTTTTTATCAGCTTTCCAATCAGTTCTTCTGTTCTGAAATGCTGCAGTGATCAGTGGCTTGCTGCTTCTCCAGTAGATGGGCTAAGAAAATGGAAAATGGTAACTAACAAACAGCTTTGTTTTTGTTTTTGTTTTTTTTTAAGGGCAAGAAAAAAAGCAAAGAGCAACAAGGTTTAAAAAACGTTGGCTATCAACACAGATTAAAAATAGAATATGAAGACAGCTTTTTCAGAAGATGCTATTAAAAGACTTTTACTGAAAGTTAGTCTCTTGCCACAACACAACAAAGGTGGTTTTTTTTCCCCACTTCTCCATCATCACTCTGCTTTCGGCTCCAGCCACCAGAAGGCACTAACCTTCCCAAAGCTGCGCCTGAACCGACTTCCCTGGTCTCTTCCCTCCCCCTTGCAGAAGTGGTCAGGGAAGGTAAGAAAGAGCCGGGCCAGGGCCATGGCTGTGTATCCTGAATACCGACTTCGAACAGCTGGTGTTGTGAGCAGGCTTGTGGAGCTGGGTGCTACTCCATGAGGCAGCCCCTCCGCAGAGAATAAAGATAAAGAATGTTGTACTCACTGTTCTGGATGCTGTGTTTCTTACAACACTCAACTATTCCTGCTTTTTCAGTTACTTATCCTAACACCAGAATCATTAAGTCAGTTCACATAGCAGGGACACTACTGTCCCGACTGATGATTACTGTCAAGGAAGAAGGTTTCTCCCCCCATTTTCAGGGAGTACTGAATAAGCTTCCATCAGCGCCTCGACTTTACCCTGCTAGCTAGACTTGCTTCATGGCAAGAACACAGTCAGCCTTTAACTTCTAACAGCCCGGCCGCTGCAGTGCTCTGATGCCGGGAAGTGGCACCCCCGGTTTGACCGGCGAGCCATCGTTCTGCAGTCGGGGGTCTCCGTGAGAACCGCTGTTGTAGGATAGAACTCCAGAACCAAGAAAACGTAGCATACAAGTCCATGCTACCATGTATGTAGAAGTAAGTTTTTAATGGCTGGTTAATTATGATATCACTACATTTTATTGCAGTATAGTACTATTTAAGCACTTTTAAAAATGCAAGGTGTACAAAGATTAAATTAAGACTGTAAATTGACTAAATATTTGGTTTTTATATAAATAGGTCATAACCACACTGTGTTGACATGTAATACTGTTATAATACAACAGTTAAACTGGTGAGTCTACACAACAGAAGCTGTCCGTAGTTAAACAAGGAAACAAAGTTGAAAAGACCATGTTAAAACAAAAAAACTACTAAGATCAACAGGTTGGGATTGTAAGTAGCAACAAACATATTCACTCAGCTCCTGAGTAATTCAAGTTTTACAGTACACATTAAAAAATATCATTTCTTCCCATCAACACTATATATCCAAACCATCAGGTGTTTATGCATTTTGCAAATTACACTGATTGAACTATGTAACAATGGGGGTGGAGGTTGGCAAGTCATCCTGCTTGATGTTTACATCACCCACATGCTAATACATCCATCTCTTCTAGTCTTCCGTCCCACCACAAGGTAGCAGGATTTTTGGTTTGTTTTGGACAATCGTTTAAAGGATTGGTACTTGTCAATTTGGATGTCTGACATTATCAGTGATATTTTCAACTCTTAGTTGTCTAAGAGGTTTAAAGATGGAAATTTTCTCCTAACACTAAGTTAGAAATCATTTGCATCATGCTGTAAACTAGGAAGCAACATAAAGCGACAGACTTGTCCTTAGTACATAATTAAAATTCCAAATTCCAGTCAGCAGAGCTGGTCTACTTTCCACGTTGAGTATGCCACACCACCTTTCAGATCTTCAGATGCATAGCTAGTGTAGGTAGTCTTCCACTGTGGCGAATGCGCAGGATCCAATTCCTGACCGAGCCATCAATCCTAGACACTGTGACGCTTGTCCCATTGCTAGGGCAAGCGGTGGTTGCTTTGGCAGATTGTGAGTCTCTGGAAAAGAATCACAGTGGCACTTAAAACACCTGATTCATTTCCTAGTTACACACGGAAAACTTACATTTTAAGCTTGCTTAAATCATTCATTTCAGAATTTGTATGTTTACTTGCAAAGTTCGCTCTTGCAGCAAGACAGAGCAGGAGCAACAAAGTGACATTTTCAAATTCCCTGCATAGCACCATTATTGAACAGGCCCGTTTTTGCTCTGAACAACAACGACAATTACGAGCCCCCAGAGCTACCCCTCTCGTTTACCGGAAGAGCGTCCCATAACGCTGCTGTACTTCGTTAATCCCTCAGTACTAAGCCCAGCAAATGACGCCTGCTGAGCAGCAGCGATACCCGCCTGAGCGGAAGGCACGCTCTACCACGCGTGAAAACCACCGGGCCCTCCTTACCTAGTATTGCACTATTCAGTACAGAGCACACAGGTTCTCTTTGTATCGGGTCAAGCTGATTTCCRACAGGGCTGCTCCAGGGATCTGAATACGCAAGTAAACTGAATGCATCCTGTGGAAAGATGATTTTTGTTACATCTCACAGCTATATTCTACTAGTGAAAACGAGGACTATTTTCTTCACCCATTTTGATTCAGAATCACAAAGGTGGTTGTCAGTGTCCTTCATCAATACAAAAGGATTAAATGAAATTGTAACAGGACTTCTTCCATTTTGAGGAAGCAGTGTTTTTCCCAACAGAAAGACAAAAGTTYGCAGGAGTTTAGTAAGTGATGGGGAAAGAGAAAACAGACTGGAAATTGCATGCAGCCAGTCTTTGGCAGGGAAATTCTTTTCCAGAGCAGTCCCAAATCAAGGTCAACTAATTAAAACACAGAGTAATAAAGAGAGCAGATTTCAAGCATSTGTATCAATCCTCTTTCTTGCAGTTCATTTATCGTTAGAGCTGAAAGCRGCACTTTGATTCAAGAGGCCAAGCTACGTGGTCAGAAATGAGATAGAGGGAAGTGCTAAATTCATCTCTGGTTTTAATTGTATTACRGTATGAAATTATCTTCCCTGTGAATGTGCTACACAGACAAGACAGGAGACAGTGCTACACCACAGCCGACTAGACTACTGCTCTCAAACGAAAAAAAAAAAAAAATCACGGAAGTTAAAGCAGAACAGAATTGCAGTGCCGCATGCTGTGGAAAGTTCCTGTTGGGCAGCACAGTTATTCACCTTAACACCACAATTTCAAGATTAAACACACCTTGAGCATTTTCTTATTCGCAGTGTTCTTGCCACATTCTCTTCTTAGTTGCTCACTCATTGCTTGCAATTCTCTTCCAAAATGGATCATCCTTTCAATAGCCGCYTGGCTGCCACCACACAGCTGACGTCTTAACTGACTTGAATCTACTTCTGCAAAAACGATATCGTCATCATCACCCCTCATAAAGCTGACAGTAACAGTCTATGGATCTAGAGAATCTGCACTGACTTCACTCAGAAGACATCTGCCTTCTCAGACAGAAAGCACGTCGGGTCAGAGACCTTGGCATAACGTCCTCCTACACGGAGCACTGCTGAATTGCTCCTTTACGAACATTGAGAGACTTAACCCTAACATTTTATGGGAGTTTAATAATAACAACAAGAAAAGTCCACACAGTTCTACCGTTTTAATTCTTTGGCATTGCACTTCTAAAGATACGCCAAATCCAGAACTGCTAATAGAGGGTAAAAAAACCCTGAACTTCCGAAACAGCCACGATTGATGTTGCTACAGGATGATCATTTAGACTGCTCATACTCTTCGTAGAATATATTAGCTTAATAATTTCGACATTTCAGGCTTCTTTTGTAATCAAGCAGAACACTACAATGATTTCTTTACTTTTGCTACAATATTCCCCAATACTAGTGATTTTAAAAGATATTAATGCAGTTTATGAATAGTAAATCAACCCTTGGCTTCTCTGAAAGTTCTACTTTTTTTAAATTTACAACTAAAGCAACTGGTAAAAAAAAAAACAACCACAAAACATTTGTCTATTCCTTGCCTTTTTTCATCAATGGAATCAAGTTTTGAATCAGAATTTCGATGTACACTTTAATTACAAAACCATTCTTTCTAATTTTAACATTGCTATCTAGTGATGTACTTTGACCACTATTCCAAACAAGGATTTAAAAGTCGCCACTTTTTTTTTTTCTCCTAGGATGTGAGCATATCACCTCTGGAAAAACATCTGCCTACTTAACATTACATACACAGCACTAAGGAGAATAYATAAATATTTCTAAAAGCAAAAAAACACCAAAAAAACCACCAAACTCAAACTGTAGGGAGTAAACAATGTAGGTTGAGGAGCCACATTTCTTTTTTACAAAGGTGAAGCACCCGCAAGTCTTCAAGCAGCGGTGTTTGTTGCTAGCTGCAGCCCAATCTAGGACATCACTTTCCAAAGGCAGAAAACAACTACGTTAAAAAAAMCCCACAAACAACTCTGCGCCCTGTGCAGCTGCCTCATGTCTGTCCCAGCAAGCCTCTGTGGAAAAGGCTGCAAGAGAGTAAAGAAGTTTTGGGTTTTTTTCTGTCACAGAAATGACGCCTTGTTATTATCCAGTTCCAGAGTGTAATGCAGGGAAACAGCCTGGAAATTTGAATCTCCCCCCTCCAGGACTGTAACAGAATTGTATTTGCCTTTCAGCAGTTACCTAGTATTCACCAACAGCTGCCTCAGCAGCAGCAGCACACGCCCTCAGAACTGTGATGCCTTCCTAGGTACCTCTAAGTACCGCTGCACTCCGAAAGTTTACCAGCGATGTCCCCAGTTTCACATTTCGTTTAAACTACCTATTAATTGATGTCTGGTTAAATCAATTGTTTGAGAAGATAGTTCTGCAACTGCAGAAATGGCTGGGCTGGATTCCTCCCCTTCTKCAGACAGGGCCAGCAATAGCAACCATTGTCTAAGCTCCAGCCAGCGTGCAKTTAAGTGATCTGACTGCCTTTACTGGACAGGGACAGTTTGCACCATAAATGACAGAATAAACAGTATCTTTTTAGGGTGTGCTGGCAATCAGAGGGTATTTAAATACCTCCTTGACACTAATGTCAACAGGTATGACTGAGTATAAAGCAGGTTAAGTAAAACAAAGTCATTTTTTAGACCACAACTATGTAAAATAGGGTATGTTTTTGGTGGAAAACTTTTTTTTTTTTTTTAACCACATCTCAGTTTCCAAATATGGCTCTTTTTTGAGCATTTAATATTAGCACTTCGCATTCTTCAATACAAGWCATTTGGAATTTCTACTCTTACTGTCGAGTGCAAAGATGCCACGAGAACCATGAACGGTGAGAGGGCTAGGGGAAGAGGGAGAAGCAATCTGCCAACCCTAACCCAGGCGTGCTACACGATAGGATGTTTCTTCTCAAAGGTACTTCCTTAGAAATTGATGCTAGTTTCAATATCCATGAGTTACTAGTTTCCCCTTTTCTCACACTGACATTGGACCACCTAAATCAGTGGTTAAAGATTAACATCTAATAACAGCAAGACAAACAAACAAACAAACAAAAAAATTAAGATTTGAGCCAATATCCCTAATTTTCAAGTTGGGAAGCATTGCAAGTAAAAACATAACCTTGTTGCCATCACTTAATAAAAATGTAAGAAATATCACTGCAGACCCATTTCTGTGTCACATTCTTCCATTTCGTGATCATGTTTAGAACTACCATTTAGGAAGCCATTGGATGAAGTCTCAGCAACCCCATTGGAGTAGTGATCTGTTTCCATGTCTACATCATTGCTGAAAAGAGAGAAACAAATAAAAGTTTTACTCATATTTAAGTACATAGGGTTATCTTCACAACTTCAGCACAGTACTTCCTCATCCTGGCTACTGAAAAGCTGCTTTTAAATGTTGCCAAGTTAGACCACACGTTTTTCCATGGCAACTGGCAATACCAGAGCACCAGGGAAATTTTAACGCTCTCTCAACTAACATTAGCATTCAGTACAATAACATTTTCAAACGCTGAAAAATTAAACATGTCCACCATTATTCAAGAGTAAGTAGTATAACACTTTCTAAATACACACCAAAAAGTTCTTACCTTGTTTATATATCTGTACATACACACAGCTGGAGAAAATGCATTGAGAAAATCTACTATTCCCACTGTTTTTTTTTTAAAGACACAGTTAACTTAATATACAGCCCACTTTGAGAATACCATATTTAGGTAAATAATTCTTTCAAAAAAGCCTTGATCTCCTTTACTCTCAGTGAAATGACAGGGAAAAAGAAGAAAAACCCAAAGCAAATACTGAGTAAACCAGACACTGAAGAGATATTCAGAGGCAAATTCAGAGCATACAACTCCTCAGAACACTTTGCTCGCAGCAGGTCACAGAAGCACTTTTAGAAAATGCCAGCATAGCTTTGGGGACTGTGCTTTGCTGACAGTTACATCCTAGCCTGTTCTACTTCGTCATGCAGAATAACAACCCAAAACCTCTCTCAAGACCAAAAAGATTCAATTTAGAAGTTTAATATCTTGCTTCTAAGCAACCATAAATACTCAGCTTCCTTTGAGGAAGGAAACCAAAAGGCCTCTCTGACTGGGCAACACTGCAGCCAAGGAACTGTCTTCCTCCTGTGAAAAATCTCAAAGTTGCCCGGACACTGCCAGGCTTTTTGGCAGAGGCAATTGCTGACGCAAATACAAATCATGAAGTTAAAAAGTAAATTGTTACTCTTACTTTTTTTCCCCAATCATCACTATCCAACTGAAATACTTTTTGTTATCACCACCACATACATCATCACATCGTAGCTGGTAGTTTTGGGAATCCATCTTGGATAATGCAGCCGAGTACTGTTGTATTTCACATCAAATTAGGTTCTGCTGCACCTGTGCGACCCAGAGCTTAATATTTACTGGTTACGAATAACCACATTAACCCTGGTTAATACATCTATCTTCATTCTCTGAGTTGAATGTGTTTGTGCAAGTGACAGTGATTGGAGTAGGCAAACAATTCTTGTATATGCAGCAGAAGGGAGTCCACATTTCATATGCATCTCAATTGTGTTTACTTTGCAGATACTGCCACAAATGGAGAGTATCTGGAAAACTTTTCATTACCTACGTGCAACGTGCTTAAATCACTGTCAGTGTCTTAAATTAAAATCCCAAGTGCCAGAGAGCTAGTGAATCTTCACTATACAACTTCAAAACTGACCATAAATAGCTATAGGCAAGGTAATTTATTTTTGTCCATTGCATTTCTTTAACCAGACAGGAGAAAACAGTCTATGGAGCTTGAGAAGTTAAAACAAAACCAAAGCACACTAGAGTGATCATAAGCTGTTGGCCCCTTACACTAAATGTTTTAACTGTCCTTGAAAAAAATCACATCAAATCCCACTGAAAACTCTTCTCTGCAATACAAGCACGTGGACAACATAAGCCTTAATGTAAGTTAGAAGCATCTGAAGTTTATTCACCTGGAATAGCTGTTGACCTGCTGCGATCTTGATACATTTATGTTGTTGAGCTCTGGTACATTCAAGCTGCTGGTCGTGTGTTTACTGTGACAGTAAGATTGATGCACTTTATTTGATATTACTCCATTACTGCAACTACTTTCAAACCCTGAAAGAAAGTTTTAATAATTGTAATCATCTACAAATGCATTTGTAAGTACGGATTTATACAAGTGAAATAAGTATAGCTCAATTGTTCCTGGTCAGTAAACACTAGATTTGCCAAACAAGTAAACCCAAATACTTAGCCTCCGTGTTTCAGGTATTTGAACCTTTAAAGGCTTCTACAGTGCAGAAGTTAAACATTATTTAGCAAGTACTAATACATACATGAGAAGGTTTTTCAGTTGTACTTATACACCAGTAAAACACAAAACTGCATCAACTTAGAATCATTTCTTAGAACTGATACATTGTTTCTGAAAGTTCTGAAAATCTTTTCTAGGCCACTGTAATCATTATGAATGGAAGCAGACATGCATCTTACTAATTCCTAATCACATAATTCTCTTGATAAACATGCAGTAAAATTCAGTGCTGGAAATGCTTCACACGTTGCTACACTTGAATACAACCTCCCTCCTTCCCCATATAATTATTTCTATTGTTAATATTGTGCTTTGCTAAATAAAATTACACCATGCTGTGAAATTATGATGTCTGGCTAAAATCTCTTCTGACCCTTCCAAAATATAATCAAGAAACTACTATTTGAAGCAAACATGTAATTGCCAGTTCTATCAAGCCCACAAGCAGGAGCTCCCTAGTATCTTCTAATATAGAAACAAGTCACAGGAAGGGCTTATTATAAACAATACAGTTGCTGCCATTCAGGAAATCCCAAACCTCCATTCTAATATTACATTCATCAACTTGCTTATTAAGTGGTGCCTCTATTTTCAAAATTGGAAAGTTAGAGGTACTTTCTACAATACATCCCAATAACCACCGGAAGAACAAACAGAAAATCTGAGTGGACCTCCGCTCCCACACGTGATAGCACAGCCTTCACACAGAGGGGAGGAGAGCAAAGCCGCTGCCTTTCTAAGGGCAGCAAGTATTCTGGTGGCCAGGCTACACTGGCTTCCTGCTCAATCCCACCGAGAGAAAAAAAAAATTCCCCACTAGGCTCCAGTTTGGATTTAAGAACGCAACAGAAGTGAAAGGTGATGGCCTCTGCTACCTGAGGAGTCTTGAGTTCAAAGATGACACATTCACGTACCATTTTAACATGCCCAATTTCTCTGMAGGGGTGCTTTGGAAGGCACAGGGACCTCCCCTCAGGGAGCTCTGAACATTCATGGCTTCCCACTTAAGCTTTACCACCATCTAGACGCTCTCAGAACTGTTTCAACTGTGCAGACTGAAATTTGGCTGCCAGCAGAAAGCCTTTTACCTAACTCCACCACCTCGCTTCTGGTATTTCCTACACAAGAGCAGCTCTTCCTACCATAAACACCATAGGAAATGGATCGTATCAGCACTTAGTGGATTTAAACCACCTTGCCCACACCATAAATTTTCATCGAAAGGAAGGCTCTGACACAAATTTCTGTCGTCCATCTCCCRGAAGCAACCATTCCTTAGAAATCAGTGGCAACCTACTTTGCAAACCCTTAGTAAARCCAAGAGCACATGCAAAAAAGATTTGATTCTATTTATACACTTTCCATTTCYCCCGTCACTGACAATCACATATGTTAATCGTTAAAACTATACTTTTATACAAAGCATTCAGTATCAACTCTTAAGTAAAACAAAATTGTCAGTCTGTGAGTATTTGTAACTTTTCCCAATACTTAATTGTGGGGAAAAAAAAAAACCAACACCAAAACCAAAACCCCACARAAAACCTACATGGTGTGGTATATCCAAATCTATGTGGTATATCCTCCACATTAACTTACCAGAAAAGTGTGTGCTGCTCCCTTTGCCTGTTGCCAAATTGTGAATATTCATTCCATGGCTGGGACTCATGCTAGGACTACTGAATGATCGTGGGCTAACAGGGTAACTATCTTGAGATTTTGGACTGTGGCCTCCCAAACACCGCACTTCACTGTCTGTACCATTCACCATCTCTATAAACTGGCGCACCCTAAACAAAAGGCAAAAAAGTTAAGCTAATAAAACAATTTATACATTTAAATTTACCAACGATAGCAATGATTTAATTTTAGCGTTAATATGCAAAAAGTCTGACTCAACAAAATGCTGGATGTCAGTAACCCAATCATCAATAAGCTTTGGATTATTCAGCCAAAAATACACAATTACAAAATTCGTGAGGGAGGAGAACAAGAATATTACCCTTCAAGGACARACTTTGTCAGTAAGTCCCCAAAGTTTAGAGAACTAAACTATATTTTCTTGTTTTAACGGCTTTGTTTTATTGGCAGGGGCAAGGTTATTTCTTGAGAAGGGTATGTCGTTATGTTGTCATGTCTGTCATTTCTCTCAAAGTAAATGAGAACATAGTTTGACTATCTGGAACAGTAAGCATTAAACGGTAACTCTTAACATTAAACATTTGCACTAGAAAACAGTTTGAAAAGCAAGCTCATATACAAACCTTCCCTTTAGAGGCTGTTGCTCTTTGTTAATTTTGTATTAGACAAGGAGGTTTTACTATGGACTTTAAAGGAAGCTCAGAACTACTGCTTTATGTTTGAGGCTTGGATAGCCTCAATAGCACAGGCAAAATTTAGAAAGGCAGATTGAGAAAAAGATAACATACAGTTGACGTTATCGAGTGAAGTCTTTCATCAAAATGTTTGCATTTTGTGAATTCTGTAATAAGTCTGCAGTACTATCACGTGAATTCCATTCAGCACTTGAGCGTGACAGACTTCAAACACATTCCAAGTTACTTAACTGAACATAAAAATTAAAGTGCTTTGTTCTTATAGGAGATAACAGATTTTTTCCGCATTCAAACACTACARCGTGATACAAAATTCTGGAGGATCAGCGCAGCTGGCAAGTAAAAATGCCAGAATRAAGGTGACTATCGTGTGCCTGGGAAGCCAAGAGAACTCTTTGGGATTACGGAATTTCCACAGTATTAGCCAGAGGTTTCTAGTAAAATGACATGGAGTGAAACAGCTCATTTAAACTGGTCTTTAAGTCAGTCACYCATTTGGAGGAACAGACCAACTTATGCCAACAGGACTCTTAACCTTCTTGAATATGATACTGTATCAGTTTACATTTGAACTTTTACTTGACACCCAAACTGATAAAAATTGATTTAAAAAAATGCAAAACTTAGTTCTAGAGAACAAGTCTACAGTGAGATGTGAATTATGCTGCRAAACAGGACCTTGATGACAAAACCTAGTTAAACATGTAGCAAATAATATAGCATAAAAAAGTGAACTATACACATTTTCTAAAAAACGCTGCTTAACTTTGTTTAAATTTCTGTGAAAGCTTTAAATGAGTAACTGTCTTGTCTCAGAAGGTACTGTGCCATCTATAAACACACATCTGTATAATTTGAAGACTCACTTTAATGCAAATAAGAGATTAGGATTTCTTTCTAGTAAACTTGGATACAACTGTTGTGTTGTTTCAATGGCTTCTCCCATTCTTCCTGCTAAAACCAATTTCTGAATTCCTGTTCACCAAAAAACAAATAAGAGATTAGGATTTTTTTCTAGTAAACTTGGATACAGCTGTTATGTTGTTTCAATGGGTTCTCCATTCACCCTGCCAAAACCAATTTCTGAATTTCTGTTCACCAAAACCAACATCAGTTAAATGGACAGCTTACGGATTAATACATGTAAATTAACGATTAAAAGACACTGCAACCATCAATCAACAAGGTTTTTTCCTCTTAGAAAAAAAATAGTGTAAAGAAAGATCATGCTTCCTTAAAATGTTCAATAGGAAAATTTAAGAACTGCACTCCACCTACATATATCTAAATGAGTACTCAGTATTTGTATTTATTGCCAGCATACAACTGCTTTGTACTCAGACTGCACATTTAGAGCTAGRTTAAGATTGCAGACACTCTTCTGCGGTTTAGTTCTCATTTTCACACCTTTATAAATAAGCACATACTAAACTATCATCACCCAAGACATCCAAATTGCATCCCACWCCCACAGGTTCAATTTTGACTAAGAAAAACAAAATTTAGGCTCTCTCACCTACAGCCCATACTTCCAGTCAGGTTACAGTTGACTAAACCTTTCCACAACAGTCCCTGCTTTAGCTGATGCTTCTGTTGCTGTAACCTGGCACAAGTCGCAAACAGCCTCACAGCTCTATCCACCACAGAGAAACCGATCCAAATGAAAAACAGCCCAAGGAATGGGTTGTTCTTCAACCAGAGCAGTTTCCCCGCGTGGTCTGCCATGCAGTCACGCAGATGCTTGTGTTCATACAGCAGGGATTTAAATGAACGGGGAAGGCACTGTTAAATCAGGCTGCCAAACAGCACTGCCACAGCACGTTAGAACTGAACTGCTGTTAGTTCTCCTTGTCCTCTTCCCCCTCACATCTGTAAGCAGGAAAACTCAAATTTGATTTAACTTACAAAGCATTCTCTAAACTCTGCCCCTTTTCACAGTTAAGATAAGTCTAAACGTTTGTCAAGACAAAGTTTTATATTCCTGTTTGTGACTGACCATTAGCTCTCACAAACACTCGTTTAGAGACATTACACACATTTGTTTAAGACAGATCACAATTTTCCATTCAAGAGAAAGACAACTGGTAATTTACCACATTCCGCTACATCAGACAAGTTCCAAGGCATTAGTGCGGAAGTTCATCTTAACCAGCTGTTCATAGGTGTGTAACTTTACATGACAGCAAAGAACTGTACTATGGAGTAGTGCTGAAAGGAAATTCTACAATGATGCTTAAGAGAAAGTTTTATGTAGTATTTGTTTAAGGGAGGAAAAAAAAAAGGATGTAACATGCTTTCCAGCCTTACTTTGTCTATTTTTAATGGAAGCTAATTCTTCTAGCACAGTCTGGTCTGTGGATCTGGCGAATGCCTCTGCTGTTGCACAGTATCCATGGTGAACTAAGTAAGATGATACCATTCTGAAAATAAACAAAAACAAAACCCAGAAACAATCATTAAATACAGGCAAGAAACCAAAACTTCCTGAATGTAAAAAACCTTTTCTGAAAAAAMCTGACTGAATTAAAGAATTCTACTTGAAATTCAGAAATGCCTGTACAAGTCAGGCAAAAGTAATTCAGTTAAGAGCCAGTATCTTCTTCAAAAYACTGCACAGAAAAACAATTAAAAAATCAATACATCATTTTATTATGATGAACTTTAATAAGAATTATTCATCACCCAAAGGTAGGCTCAATTAAAATACTACCTGCTAATTAAGTTTCTTTTTTTGCTCATTACATACACTGAAGTGAAATTTCTGCACACTAATTTTTTGTTTTCACTGGAGAAATAAAAAATGCAAAGCCACAACCACCATTTTTCCAAGTGAGACGCTAATGAGCCACAACTTCATCTGGCATGCCGAAGGCTGAGGACGCGAAGGGAAATTTCCAGAGCCCAAAGTATTAAAACTGCCCATTACAAACATGGCACTTTTTCTAAACTCCCCAATCCACATTAGATAGGTCAAATTAGAATGGATGGCTTACATTCATCATTATAAACTCTTAATTATTAATGATGTAGACAACTCTTCCCCAAACATCTMTTCATGCTCAATTTTATACGTTTATCAAACCTGTTATGTTAACAAAACTATTTGTACTAGTTTTTAATACTATCTGTAATTTTTTGCACAATACGTACAATGTTTTAAAGATCTCTGAAATCATGCAATTAACAACTTTTTTTTTTTTTAAATGAACAATATTAAAAGTCTTACTTCTGAATCATTGTTTGCCACTCTCCTTCCCGATCTCCTATSGGAAATCTGTCAATCTGTGCTTGAATTTTGGTTCTCCATTCTCGCATATAGTCTTCAATATCAAATACAAATGGGTGTTGTCCAAAATTAGCATCCACAACCTCTCCTGGTGTTTGAAGCCCTACTGTAGGGTACAAGTTTGGCTGCAAGAAATTTTTAAATTAGTTTTTTCCTCTTATTCTAAATTCCCCACTTTCTTTTTTTTTACCTCTGTGGTAACATCCCCACTGCTACTAGTAGTGTGAAAGCAAATGCCTCTGGATCATCTGTCCAGCAGTTAAAGCAACTTCTACCGATCCAGCAATACAACGACTGATTAATTTTATTCCCAGTGGTCATAATTTTTTTATTTTGAAATAAGAAAGCTTTACTGATCATTCTCTTTCTAGTCAGAAAATGCACTTTTAAACTGTGCTAAAGTTTACAACTTTTGGTTTCAGTTTTACAAAATATTAAATACCAATTTTTTAATGATTTTTAAAGACGAGGATTAAAGTTGCTTTTAAAAAGAGAACAAAAATTAAACTTACAAAGTGGGCCATTTTCCTTTTGGGGTGAAATACTTAAAACATCGCTGAATTTTAGTGGTAAGAACTGACAGGATAGAGAACTCATTAGCCTCAAAGTCCAAGTGTAGCGCCTAAAAAGAACTGTAACAGTGCATTGAAGTTCTCGTGAATTCCTGGACTTGTATCTAGAAAAAGACTTTAAAGCATTTATTGTTGTCTCAGTTTTATTTTCTGCTTAGAGATTAGGTCTCCATGCAAATTTGAAATATGCCAAATATGAGAAAAGTAAAATCTGCCTGTTGGGATTAAAGTAACTTTCTCAAATGCAACTAGCATCTCAGCAATGGCAATGCAATCAGTTGGGGKTTTGGGTGGATGGGGTTTGGTTGCTGGGTTTTTTTATTTTATAAATATACCTACATCGTATTTACACCGCAACCAATGGTGCTATGGTATATGGTACGCTGACCTACAGAACTGTATGCTAAATAAATTAAAGCTATCAGTAAGAAGTTATCAACATGCAGGTCAGTAGGAACACTGAAGCCCAGTGAACTCAGTGAAATTAAAGAAAAATACTCTGGTTGTTAAAACCATGCCCAAGCCGATCTTGCATCCATTTCCGCTCCCCCCCCAGCCCCCCTTTTTTTTTTTTAAATAGCCCTAGCTCATAGTGTTACCTAGTCTAGACTAATCAACAAAGCACAAGTCTCAAATCTTTTAATGAGACGAAAACAACTGATTCTAATGAGAAGGCGTCCAGCTTCACCCTTCAGATTACAGCGCCGGTTTCCCCGTGCTGGTGCCGTGGGCGAGCAGGGAGCCCCGCTGGCACCCCAYGGGCCCGCGACAGTGGCCGCAGCTTCCTGCGGAGAGCACCCAACCCTCCGGCGGGGCTGAGGGGCACCCTGGGTTACCGACTTCATTCTTCCTTAATATCTGTCCTGGCCTCCTAACGCCATAGCAAACGGAGTAGCCGGCCAGATGAAAGCGCATCACGCACTGCACCCTAACCAGATTAAATCAGAAATTAAGTGGATGAGAAAAAAAAACGAAGTGCAGTATCATGCCTGTACAAGTAGCATAAGGGACACATTTATAACGATTTTAAGGGAACAATTTAATTGACTGTAAAGCTAGAAGACTTCAGAGATCTGCAGCTTTCTTTTAAAAAAATTACTTTGATATGTTTGATCTTATGGAGTGAACTGTATAGAGAAAGATTTTGAAAATTAGGCATCAAGCATGAGTTACAGTAACCATGTCTTAAGAAGCCAGCCTCTCTGCATATGATACACAGCTGTGGACACATGCACAGTGTTGGTGTTTAATACAGCTTTGACTTTGTATGTAAGGCCTGCATGTGTCAAAGTATGTAATAACTACTTGTATGTATTATTTTCTGCTAAACTTCCATTAGAACTGCCTGTTAAAAACCTGAAAAGGAAAAGCCCTGTGAGGATCGGTGTAAAACCAAAAAAATTTTTGCTTCAATTAACAAATCACCGCTGAAATGATGAGGAGAAATATCTGATATTAAATTGGTTAAGATGATCATCATTGTATTTCCAAGACGCATAAGGTAAATGCAAGTTACATCTGAAACACGTTTATAATACAAAGGAAAGCTGTTTGAAAATGCACTTATCTTACCGGTAAATCTGTGAAAGCGATGCCTGTAATGAAGAGAAAATTTAGATTAATTTCCATATGTCTGGATTCTAGGCTCATTTTCTYAAGTGTATCTTTATATGTCCAGAAAACTCACCCAAACCATCTCAGAAATAAGTAGTTAAATATAGTGACATCCATGACGCTTAGGCACAACTGATGTGCTTGMGTATAAAGGGCAGTATTTGGCAAAAAGTAATTGTCATTCAAAAGTACTCAATTTGCCCTCAATTTTTCAAAATAGGGCATAAGATTTAGCAAACATCATACAGCTATGCAGATTAGAAAGTATGGAAATTCTGGCTACAGATTAAAATTAAGAGGACAAATAAGAATATCTGACGATTTTTTTTTTTCACTTTCATGTCTCGATGCTGTGACACCTAGGTTTAACGGTGTTTCTTCTTGTTTGCTATTACTTTTCTTCATAAGTACRTATTATCTTTACATGAGCAGCACATGCCTATAATACCCCAAACCAGTCTGGTAAATGTTTCACTCTAATCCACGCCAGGGGGTTTTGGTTTTCAAACAGAATAGCTTAATATCTTGTTATAGAATTACAAGCATCCATCTACCCATAAGACCAAGGCAGTGATTTTGCTGTCTCAGGATTAGAGAAAAATCTGACCTCTATACACTTCGGGAACTTCACGTAATTGGGGGAGGGGGGGGAAGGGAGGGAGGCAAAGAGGGCGGGAAGCTTTCCGTTAAAAAATAAATATCAGGAGATCTCCTTCTGACAGCCAAATGATAACAGTATTTCATAATTTCCTTTATTGTTGCAAGTATTTCTTCCAATTTATTTTTTTACAAGTGCATAATGATTCGAATCCAGTTATCCCTTCAAACTCTTACTTATTTTGTATCACTGCCTTTTCAAATTTAAAACAAAGCTTTTAACCTTTTGTCCTAAATTCCACCCCTGCTTTCYATCTCCATTCTTCACCAAGATTTCAAATCTCAAGAGCATTTGGATTCCTTACTTGCATCTTTGATACAAAAGAATGACATAATAGAGTGAATCTGTTTCCTCCCATCACATCTCAAACCTATCATTTTATTTATTACTTGTTCACACCCTAACCTTCTCTGTTAGGCACATTTGGACATCCAACTCATCCTTTTCCAAAATAACCATGCCAGTAGGCAAGATAGCTAAATGATAAATGATGACTGAGTGACATGTAGGTATTGGGGATTTTTTTTTTTGGGGGGGTGGTGGGGTGGTGGTGGTGGTGGTGGTGGGTTTGGGTATGTTTTCAACCCAGGATTTCACACTTGCAGAAATAATTGCTTAGCCCTTTTTGTAGCATCAAATCCCAGGCTGATCCAGAGATTTCCAATACTCTAGACTGCATCTGTGGCCCAGAGAAGAAACATAAGTGTCCTCCAAGTCAYGATCGTATAGGAATGCTGGACAACTAGCAGCAACAACAACTCAGCAAGACAGCCAAAATTTCTAATTTATTTTTCTCCCCTAAACACAGAATCAATTTTCCTCTGTCAGAAATTCAAGCTAGCAAAGCCCACAATAGCAGAACAGCTGTCAGGTTTCCTTCTGAAATCCATGAAGTGTTTGTTAGACTCTGTCTATGACAGGTGACATTTTACTAGCCTATCCTCACCTATGCCATTCTGTTCTCTTAAAACAGATTTTAATTACTTGGAGTGTAGTTTCACAGTTGGCCTAATCCAGTCTGGCTTAAGAATTCCWCTGAAAGAGAAGGTTCTGCTCCTCCCTTCTTAGCTCTTCCATTCATGACTACCTAATTCGTAAGGGTAGTCAGAAAACGAGTGCCTCTTTAGCTGATCAACAATGTGATCCAACTTACCTGCAGGCATACTGTTACTAGTTCCAAAAAGGGAATAAGGTAAGACTACCCTTCTCATCTGTAACCGAGTTAAAGATTAGGGTAAACACAACATAAGCCTGTTATCTTCCATTTTGACATACACCCTGAAACGGGGCCAAAAAAAACCAACTACACAGTGCATGGTTCAAGTGTCCCACTGCTGTAGCTGTCAAGGTATTAAGTCCAGGTATATAGACTCATTCAATTTAGAAGAAACATTAAATCATGATAGAACAGAATCACAGAAGTGATTACTTGGAATTGACCTCTGGAGGCGTCTAAGCCCTGCTCTGAGTAGRGGCAAGGAAACGCCAAAGTTAGATCTGTTTGCTCAGGCCCTGAGCAAACAAACAGGCAGTCTTGTTCTGAGAGACAAGCAGAAGAATTTAAACCATGTCCTTCCCCCTACTACTTTCTAAACCTTCCTCATGTTTGGCAATGTGAGAAAATGGAACAGCGACTTCAAAAGTCCCTCTCTCAATAACCTCTTACTTTCTTTCAAGCTAGCCTCTCTTTTCCTTATCACGTTTCTACCCATGACAAAAACCTTATTTCTCCTTTCTGAGCTTTACCCCTTGAAACTTCCTACTCCCCTTCCGCACAATTCCAAGATCTCTTCCCAAGCCCTTGCTCGCTCCTTAATGTAGGAAGTAGATTTTTTTCTCCTTTCTTTACACTCTGTTATCTTTGCTYATTAAATTGCATTAAGTAACAATTATTATATATATTGCATCAAAAATTTTAACTCTACCCCCTCCTGACATCTTCAAACTCAAAAATTGTCTTGCAGCRTTGCATAATACTAAAATTTACCACAAGAATTTAATGGACTTAATTTTAGCACAACTTGTATAATTCATGGCTTTAGTCCAACTATGTATGACTCCAGACTGGGAATCCAAAAGACACTGTTCTCCAACATATGTTCAAAATAACATCCATCCAACGTAAGGTTTTAGTGAAGGCTAGGTGTCCCCCATACAGTAGCAATGAATTTTAGCTATATCCATTCTCCATTTCTCCAATTCTCTTATTATCTATTACCTTATAAACATCAAGTATTATTTGTGGATTCAGTAGCRGAGTTCATACATGCAGGTCCTGTGGAATGAAATGCTATGACAAATCCTTCCAAATTCACAAGGAACGTTAGTGCAAGTGGCACACAAGAAATTATTCTTCTCAATTCTTTAATTAATTCATAGATTATGAGACTATCRAAAGAACTATTCAAACACTTTGCTCCTGACATGACGAGAGTTTCACATTTACAACAGACTTACAGACATAATGTTATCATTAAAGACAACGTTTCTCCATACCCAAGCTGTGTCCATTCTTTGTGTAGAAGCAGGTATTATTGATAAGGTTGACACAACAACCAATGACATCACCCGTAGTAAACGTTGGGCCGTAGGGTTGTCCAGTTCCAGAGGAACAGAATGAATGTCCATCATCTCCATGGTAACCATATGAATGTTTATCCCAACCTAGAGAACAAAAGCATTTGCAATTTATTAGTTTCCTTTATTATGAAATAATGGAAAGACTGTGCAAAGTTAGTATATTCTAACCAGGTTAATACAGTTAATTACTATGCTCAGCTTTCTGCTTTCTAAGATTTCTTATCTAACAAATCTGTTTCATTTTAAAATMTGACAACTTCTTTTATCAAAATGGCTGAACAGGTAATTCCATTTGTAGTACATAACAGGTAATGCAAATTCAGATAACACATTTTTYTCTTTAAGTGAACACACAAAATTATCAACACCAAAAATATAATCAGCTCCAATGTTGAAATTTGAAAAGTTATATGCAGATCTGACATGTCCCAATAAAGCAGTGAAGATTCTCCTGTTCTCCCTTTCATCTTGCAAAACTATTGCTACCATATGTCATAATCAAATTCTTCCTGGCAATAACCCAAGCATGCATCTCTGGGGAAACACATTTTTACTCCTGATTATTCTCAATGACTATTCAGCAGCAAGCAGTCTCTGCATAAGAGCAGAATCTCCAGACTAAGGTGTCACTAGCTTTGCTGCCTGTAAAATTATTAAAAAAAAAAAAAAGATAAGGAAAAAAAATTATCAATACAGGTGAAAGTCACAGCCAGCAGGCAAATCATTATGTATGCAAATATGGTGCTAATTTTGCAGGTGAAGAAGCTGCAGAACCAGTTAAGAAGCTTCATATTGTTACACTACTCAATTAAATTCACAGCAAGCAATTTTAGTCTGAGCTCATTTAAAAATACCTGTCCACACTCTCTGCAATTCAATACTAAACAAAAATAGAAAAGGAGTAAACTTTCAGGCACCACAAAAATCTTCCTAACAGATCTATTAAATGCCGATTCAAAACAATATAAAGCATGATCTTTAACACAAATCACCGAATTTCATATATACATGCACATTCTGACTATAAGAATTTATACTGACAACTCAAATTATTTTTAAGGAGTAAAAGGTTGTGGGTTTATTCTTCTGTCAAGCTGCTGCCTAGCAGGTTAATTTGAAAGTATTTTCCATACTTAGGCTCTTAATCTGTATGATCAGTAGCTTCAGCTGGTACCACATTATGCATCTCAGTAAATTAAATACCCCAAATTACTGCAGTTACATTGATTAGTAGTATCTTCGATAATTATTTGCAATGCATCCTACATCATACTCAAAATAAACTTAATGCCACCCACTAATAATTCATCACCCTTAGTTGGGCTCACAGTGTAACTAGGACTTGCTGTCATCATAAGGATCTCTAACATTTGGGTGAGAAATTAACAATGCAAAAGAGAATACAGATACTCTAAGGTCAATTCAACATGACTTTATACTTGGCTAATAGTAACAATTTGAAAAAAACAGGGTTTTTTTTGTTTGCTTGGGTTTTTTTAACATTTAAAGATCTATTAAAAAACCAACATGTACATACACAAAACTTCTTTAACTATTATACAGAGATACTGCAGACAACTGTTAACAAGACAGTGTCCCTGACCATGCAGGTCAATGGAACCGTCAAAAATTAAAACTGTGCCTCACATCCTTACTATTAAGGTTGGAAAGGTAACGGTACAGAAACTGACAGCAGGAGAGCTCACTCCATGTTTGACAAAGTTTTTAATCATAGTAGCTCATCTTTATTGCTAGAAATTCAGTTTACAGAGCAAGGAAATCTATAGCTTCATTTTTTTCAGGAAACATGATGAAAATTTTAAAATGTATTTGTTTGCTAAAAAGTATCTGTAAAATGCTATAAATAACACTAAGAGTTGAGGGAAGTCATACAGGAGCAAGTATACAGTAAAAGCTAGACTTTTTAGCTGCAAGCTTTACATAATTCAGATAACAGATACAACACAGAGATGTCATGCTACACTCTCTGTTGCTTACCAGAACCTTCCCACCAAGGTCAGGCATATTTTAAAAAACACAATTAACCAAAGTAACTAACTCATCAAACGTAATAAATACTGAAACATACCTGGTAGTCTGTTCATGTTCACACCCTGTGCCGAAAGCCCAATTCCCATGTAACTGTAAAAATGAAAGAACAAAAGAAATTGATCTGTCTCCTACAAAAATACATATGTATGTGGGATATTGCCAAGAAACACTGTTGCTGATAAATCATATACCAACTGAGCTGCTGAGAGGTCATTTAATAGTGGCATAACAGCAAGGGAGCTGAAAAGTAATTCCTAGCATATATGGTTTAACACAGACAGATTCTGTCCCTGCAGGAGGTAAGGACAACTTTCTTTTAGGCATCCTTGGTTATCGATGGAGAATACTGATATTAGCCATAAAGTTTAAAGCACGAACAAAGCAAGCCAAAGGCCATGCCTTATTTTGAAAGTAGGGGTAAAGCTATACACATAATAATTTCATCATCTTCAACATACCTAATCATGTTTTGCAGACAGTCTGGAATGAGTAATTTTACAAAATGCATGCAAAACTGTGCATTATTTCAGCAGCAAAATGCATCCTTGCACAGCACTTACAGGAAGATCACACTAAAACATTGAAGGCCTGGATCACAGAGCAGAATGCTAGCTTGAGAAATTTACCAGCAGTGTTACTTAGCTGTTGGCAAATTAAAGAGGGAAAATATTGTTACTATACTAACCAGTAATCTGAAGTCTAAACAAGTTATGGCTAGGTCAATGAAGTCCAAAAGTCAGCTTTACAAAAGGTAGTTTTAATAAAGTCAGCGTCCAGCACAATTGTTAACAATTTAGTAGCAAATACTAAAATGAATAATCTCCCCAACCCCAAATCACATTATCTGAGGTTAGTATAAATCAATTTTGCTTCTGTTTCTTAAGCAGAAGTCATTTCATGACCAAGATGACAGGAATCCAAAAAGAGAAACAGCATAGTGAAAAGCTAGGCTTTTACCAATTCCCCCCTGCCCAAAATAAACCAAACCCCCCCCCATCATCTAAAGAAAGCATCAAAAAATCACCTAAACCTAACATTTCCTAGTTTATCAAAACATTCAAATCGTTTTGACACTAGTTCAAATTAGTTAATGTAAATTTGTCATGAAATAATAAATAAACTGTATGAAAAAAAAAAAATTCACCCATGCCAATTTGAAAATAGTTTAAGTCAACAAACATGACCTTTGTATTCCCATCTCATAAAATGCAATTTTTAAGCAACTATTCTACTAGGAAGTACAGGTTATTCTGCTATTTTAAATACATTTCACACAGAATGAAACTGAGCAGCAAATCTCAGAAGTCATATGCTTAATTGTGTACTGGGCTTTCTGCTTTTTCTGTTGATCACTTCCAACAGCTACCTTACCTGTTTCTGTTTGATATTTACAAAGCCCTCCTCTGACAATTTCTAATGTGTGATACCATCTTCCTCTCCCTCCAACATACCAGCATGAAATGGAACCTCAGAACCACATATAGCAGATATTACATTTAGAGATACTGAAGAGSTGAAGCAAAAGGCAACAAACAAAAGGATGAGTCTTTGCTGCATTGCTAATTACATTACTGAGCCACCACTGCAGCAGCAGAGTCAACGAAACAATTATAAATGAAAGCCACAAGTGGAAAACCCTTGATTTTGTCTTAAATAATAAAGGCAGAATTGTTATTAGCATAGTCTGGAGTTTGATGCATGAAGGATTTCTCAAGACTGAAAATCTGTTATTGTAAAGTCTCCTGTTAAAGGAGAATTTATTAAAGAAAGGAAATTTGTTTAAAAAAATAATTTCAGATAACTTAAAGAACCCCACCAACTGCAAAAAGCCTTTCAACTTGACTCTCATTAAAAAATCCTTCATCCCAACCAAAGTTTCATTTCAGTATTCTTATAGAAACAAGATTAAGGTTACACAAAAATGTAAAACGCTAGATAGAAAATTATCATCTAGGTAACATTTTGGTATGACCTGTTTTTTGTCCCTCAGATATCGTATCTTCTGAGCCTCCTCTTTAACTCAGCAACAATTGTGAACACGGACCCACTGTATTTAATACAGCTGGGAACAATGATTCTTTACCCACTGGCAATGACTAGAAGGCACTAGGCACTGACACCATGTCAGTAAGAAGACAGATGTTCAACAGTATATATTTTTCCCTGGGATTCACTTACAACTACTTGGAATGTTAAAACTATTTCATCAAGGAGACTTGGTATTAATAGAAACTCAAATAAAATTAGATTAAAACATTTCAAATAATTAACACATTTACTACAGACATCTTTCAAAAGGAAAAAGGGACGTCTACAATTTATGGTTTGGAAGTGAGTGAAATTAAAGGCTCATCAATTAAGCTAATTTATTATTTGTTATAGTTGTCGGATAGCTAATCTCATGTTCAACTAGATATAGTACACTATAAATTGAGGGGGAAAGCAGTACCATGACAGATAGGCTTTAGATGCTCTAAAATTCATCAACAGGAGTTGTATTTATGCCAAATAGCTACATGTAAATTTTTTTTCTTTTCCTGGCACCTGTAAGCTTCATAGGCTTAAAAAGACTTTTTTGTTTGGTTTTTAAAGAAGCTTAGCCCATATTTAGGTCCAGAGTCATTGTCTGCAAAAAGACTTGCTTCAGTGGGAGGAATTACATAAACTGCCCTCCTGTTTGCTTCAAGGTTCACATATCATGCGTCTCAGAATCAGGAAAAGAACAGTGGCACAGCTATGCATTTAAGGTTTCCTCCCTTAGTCCACGATAAAAATGCAGGGCAGCACAACAAGCAGACATGCTAGCACCCAGGTGCAGTGCAGGCCCAGACTGTTCTCAGTCAGTTCATGATGCATTTCCTGCTGTCCTGTCACATGAATGGGTTTGGTCTAGAAGACAGCCACAGACGGGAAGAACAGGTCCACTTAGACTATGTCACACCRTAACAGCAGCCCTGGGGAAACAGAGGTGTCAACACCAGGAAGCAGCACGCTCACGCCAACATGTAGCACCTTCCAAAAACAGACATGACACAGCGTGGTCTGAGAGACCGGAGAAGGGGAATAATGGTGTGGTTCTGATGCCACCTCCCTCATCGCTTCCCTCCAAATGGTGCCTCCACATCACCTCCCCACCCATAAACATCCCTGGCTGCYGTGGTGGGAGGATCATACCTAGGCAAATGGAAGGAAGTGGCCTGGGACCCTTTTTATTAAGAAGCCCCTCCCTCTGAGCGTTTTGGTCCCACCAGTTGCTACTCATCAACTCATTAGAGTGCTCAAGTCTTACAGGAGCTCATAAAATTACAAACAACATGTAAAACCACTCATGGTATACATGAAATCAACCCATGAAAGATTGAAATAACAGACTATGGCTGAAAATYGATTTCAAGTGCAGCCAAATTGGTATTAAGGACCAAGAAAGCAAGCGCATCTTACATACTCTTGATTTTTCATTTAAAATTGTATTTATTCTTGTTCCAGTTCATTAAAGATACAGATTACCATTTTAGTGTCTCAGCACATCTTCTAGTTTACATTTCACAACTGCAAGTCATAYAGAAATTTGTAGGAATACTACAAAACTACAGAGTTTAAAATTTGCTGAAGATTCAACTTTTTGCCACAAAGCGAAAGAAAAGTCAATGTCAAAAATACAGGCACTATTATACCTATTTTGTTGCACTAACACAGACTGAAAAGCCTAGGCTTCTCTGCAGTGAATGTATAAGMAGCTGCAAGCTCACAATAACTATTTTCTCCTCAAGTATCTTTCCAGTCAAAGAGCTAAATTCACATTTTTGCTGGAGCCTAAAGTTTCTACTGAAGTTTCTGCTTGGATGCCTGAATAGACTAAGTGTGAGAAATAAAAAAAAAAAAAACAGAACCAAATAGAAGCAAAAAATAGCAATAAGAGATGGTACACTACTGGAGACTGCTAAAACATAGGCAAAAAGAAAAAAAAACAGCACTTCACATAAAAGATACAAATAAAAGTCAGAATTGTGTAACTGTTCATTAGATCTTTTAGTCACTGTACTGAAGGTGTACGGAAGATTTTTCAACACGGAAGYTGATAATAATCAGAATTCAGGTTAATTATATCCTATCCCGTCCATTCCCTAAAGAGGAATACAGAATCTCAAAAACTATACCAAATCACAGGTACCTCAGAAAGCTTACTAGTGGCTAAAGACAAATTTAAGTACTAAATAACCGCTTTTCTAGTTAAAAAAAAAAAATAAAAAAAAAATCCATACTGTATTTGTAAAAACAAGTAAAATAATTTAGCATATCTTTAAGTAATGAAAAAACCCATAATAGCCTCCCTACTACAGAGATTTCATTAGCAACCTGCTATCTGCAAAGCATAAAATTCCTTCTGACTTTCACTGTGCCTACATGTTCTATTAAAGACAGTATAACCTGGGGAACTCCTACATCATGCTTCGAAATCCAAGCTCTTTTGGTGATGATGTAAGTAAATAATCAACCTGGTACCTTATCACCTACCCTACATGCTCTACATTTAAAGAAAGCAACTTCAACCATACCGTGTTAAAACCTAAGTTACCATAACAACTGTAAGGAACCTAAGTCCAAGCACTAACAGATGCTTACACTCATAAATAAGGCAACTGAAAACATCCTAATGTTTCAAATGCATTGACTACTAAGTTGAATTAACATTATGAAAAAAAAAAAACGTAGGCTATACAACAGATGCAGTTTGTTTTATTATCAAGTTTGTATCTTAGARAAGGGTACAAGTAGAAAAAACTGCTACATCTGGAAGAATTTTAAGACAAATGATCCTCTAAAAGGCCTTCACAACTGACTTGTAAGGATGTAAAAAGTTTGAATAACTTTCTCCTACAGTTTTCTACACTGTCTTCACTGACACTATACTATAAGGTCAGAAATACAACACACTAAAAAGGTATCCATAATTTCATCTTTAATATAGTTACTCTGCATTAAAATTTTGTAGGAATATGCTAATCCAAGATTCTTATTGTCTGCACAATCACAATAAGAAATGAGCTGTTAAATTTTTCTCTATTTAAATGTTTCAAAATATGCCATAGACAGTTTGAGTCTTTCATTTCAAATTGAAAACAAGTTTAATTTTATGGAATGTTTCCAAGGAAACAGTATTTTGAATATGGTAAACCCAGGTTTCAAGATTAATCCAGTTCTACACAGAGAGGAAAAAAACAAGAGAAAGGCAGGCAGTCATCTTGCATAGTGCTTGAAACTGTTATTYCTGTAACATTTTGCTTGTGATTCCTATAGCGTTCCTAGAAAAATTCTCATTTACTGACATCCCTCTCACTTTCTGAGGTTGCACAATTTAAYCTTGTGACACTTCTCCCTAAGCACTAAAGCCTTTTTGGGGACCATACTGTCAGARAAGAACAGTTGCATAGACAATAATATAATGTAAGTCCAAGCTGCAGTAAGATTATTGTCTATTTACGTGAATAAACCTCCTAAGACAGAAATAACTTTAAAGATTTTGCAAGAAGCAGGGACCAAGAAATTAAATACATTCTCTTGACTTTCTTTTTAAATTAGAAATCTTCATTTCTAGAAAAAATCAACAAAGAAATAAAACTCTCTTGTTCCAGTTCCACATATTTCTGACCAGTTAAACACAAACCTCAAATAATCCTCTTACACATTTAGTTGCTGTTTTTTCTGTCAAATGTCTGGTCTCGTACACTCAGGTAAAAAATTCATTACTGCTACAGCTTAAGAAAAGAACACTTGCTGATTCATGATCCAATCTCTCCTTGCAGCTGCTGCAATTCAAATGAAGACACTAATGCAAGAAAGCTACTTCAGACTTTATCAGATTCTACTCTATACACAAGTAGTCTGCTAATAATGCTGCAAGACATACTTGTATATAATAAAGACTGAGTGAAGTTTGCATGTTTTTGTAACAAATGCCTGTTATTGCAACAAGTAACTGCCGAGGACATATTAAAACTATAAAAATAGGTCTTAAGACTGCACAAAGTTTTTACACTAGATTAGCAGTGTACAAAAATACAGACAAAACAGCAACTGACCATGTTCTGTATTTTGTTTATTGGTTTACGCTTTTGTTATGAACAAGAAAATGGGCATACTGGATGCTAAAGGAAAARCCAACTTACTGCAACAGAAACCACTTGCAATAAAAAAAATATGGTTTCTGTTTAAAAAGTAACATATACATGCCATGTAGAGCAGAGATCTGTATGCTGTACATACAGATAGAAGACAACAAAGCATTTGTATTTCACAAACATCCCTCAAAYGAACTAAAACAGCTCAGGCTAAACCATAGGCATGGGTGTCATGAAAATTCAAACTTAATTCTCATGGTATTTTTGCTTGGGATAGTTTTTCCTTTTTTATTTCTTCACCCACTTCATCACACACACAACACATACTAGAAGACAACAGATGCAGATACTGCCAAAACAACAGATGACTGCTTGTATGGCCAGTGTTAAAAAACAGCCATAATCCAACAGGTGCCTAAAGCCCTATTAACACTGCTTTACCAAAAAGCATACTGATTACTTGCATGAGTTGCTGTAATAACATTTTATTTYAGTGCAGAACATTTAGGAGAACTTACACATGCAATATAAAGCATGCCCATGAAGATCTGCATCAGTACAACCACACCACAGACTAAACAACTGTGCTCACAGAAGTGTAAGCTAAGTGCTATCTGCTARAAGACTAAAGCCTTTCTAAACTTAGTTTACATTTTTTCTTCTAGATGGCTTACCACTTCCAATTCTTGTTTTCATTCTTCTTTGGAAAAAAAAAAAAAAGGCACATCTGCTTAGAAGATTTTGCATTTTAAGCATACATCTTCCTCAACTGTTCTAAAAGCACCAAAGACTGTCTAGAAGTAAATGGCATTACTATCATTTGCCCATTGCTAGAAATTGTATTTACAAATCAATGAATAAGGTAAAGAATGGACAGAAATTCAAGACACCGAGTGTAAATAAAGGCATTTTCCCTGGGAAAGAAACAGACAAAAAGTCTCTCCTGGTCAAAGATTTAAAAAACCGAAAAGCTGTATTTAAACTAAAATTAAGTGGGCATAATCTGGTACCATGACCAAAAGTAGCATTCCCACCCTCCTGGGCCCAGATGCCCATTTCTGCCCCAAGTTCCCCTCTCTTTTGCTACCATAGCTACTCATGAAGCGACACAAACAGCCATACTGGGGAAAGAACCTGGCTGAAAACTAACTCACTCTTGAGGTCAACTTTTGGAGAATGAGCTCCCCAGTCGGGGAGCTGACACAAACAGTCACAAACTGGGACAAGGGAAGTAAACTCAATGAGTGTTCAGAGACTGCTTCTTCTCATGGCCAAATCACCACAAAGTCTTCAAACTACGGTTTAGCGTAAGAATTGCAAACACTGAAAAACCATTGCCCTGACTGGAAATKAAGAGATTCATTACAAGAACCAACAAGCCTAAGACTGAAATTCATGTAGAAATGGATGATCACTCAGATACACATATAAGCTGTTTATAACATAAAATAACGGAAGGTAGTTTGCTTCTCAAAGCCGGGTAGCCAGTAGATACCCTTGAGACAGCCCCTTGGAAAGTGGAACTGGAGTATGCTTGAAATGCTGAAGAGTGTAACCTAAAGTTACAGCAACGCTCACAGACTCTCAACCGAGAGAGATTATAGACAACTCTTCACCATTAAAGGAGGATGCCCACAGCAACAGCACAAAGGTATCAGACTTGTAGTTTACATAAACTATGACAGTATCATGCAAGTATCTTTAGTTGTGTAAAAGAGGGAAACGTTAACTGGTATCTGAAATAAAATATTAACTTTGGGGCTGTAAGGCAGATGCATTACCACTTTACACAAAGCAAGAAGACCTAAATACGTAAAAGACTAGCACAACAGAACTCAATAAAAAGCAGCATAAGAAAACTGAAATCAAGATTTGGGAGAGACCGGAAAAAGTCTCATTTGGATATATTTACCTAGCTAAGAGAATGGCCACCATGGTGGTCATTTTTGGAAAGTGAGGGGACAGTATAGTATTATAACAGTTTTAGAGACTAAGGCTTACATCTCCAAATCACAAGAACAGGTCCATAGGAGTTAGCATACCCTTGTTCATTCCCATTCCTACACCACCAATGTAGTTTGCTTTAGTTAAGCTCTTATTCTAGAAATGYAGATGAAACTAAATATAGAGTTGTATGCAAAAGGCAACACCATGCCTATCTCACTCCCTTGAGTACTGTATTAAGAAATTACAGAACAAAAACTACGTACGTTACTTCTGGTTCTCTGATAGATCAATTACAAATGAGGGCTGCATTAAGAGCTTACAAAGGTTTAATTTAAAGCTAAAACTATGTTTAGCTTCCTAAMTACATCAGAATTTTTGACAGTACTTGCTGCAATGCTTTGCGTTAACTGACACATGTATGTATGTATTTATTTTTAAATTAACTGGAGATTGCAATAGAGATGCAGATATAATTTATTGCAGTTAATACTCTCCTTCCTACTATGTTTTCTAATCATCACCTTGGTACTGTTTCCTGTACTTACACCCATTACTCATCTACCGTTATCATCTCCAATCACTCACATCACTGTCCACAATGTTCCACATGAAGCCAAATGAAACAAAGCAAAAGARTATAAAAGGAGAATGTAAATAAATAGAGGTCCTCAGACTGCAAGAGGAGACATGAAATTAAGGAATAAAACTGAAGAAATAAAGAACAACAGAAAATATTTACAGAGCAATGTGGCAGCTGGTTAGCAGCTTTAACAAGAATTTTAAAATATTTAAGGTAATTATTTCACATATCTGTACTGTAGCAGCACRTAAAGATCTTAGGACACTCTGTCCCAAACACTGTACAAATACCAAGACAGGTTTTGTCTGAATGATATTTCAACCTTATTACTTTCATTAACCTTAATTCTCACTTCCCTTTTTCTCATCTGTTACCATCAGTTGCTGCATGGCCCTATGACCCTTCATTGAGGTATCAAAAAGCAACTTCATTCTTCATCTGCTCTGCAACACCAACCTCCATACTCATTTCTTACTTTTTAGTAAGCCTGCTTTCGTGCTTTCTTCAATGTGTCCATAATGCCTAGAAGTTGATCATCATGAACATCTGCAAAATTAACATTATGCACCTTCAAATTCCTACTCAAGACTGTTACCCCCCCAAATACGTAGAGAATTTAATGACCTAGGTCATYAGTGTGTCAAAACCAGTGCTGTTCTTGCACACAGACAGCTACGACAAGCCATACTGGAAGCCATGCCATATCCGTGCCCTATACTAAAAGGAGCTGTGCTCCTTCASAGGAGGAGAATAATCTTTGTGATTGCCCAGCAACTTTGAGATATGCACGATCATATTCCAGGGGCAGTGCCATCAAGTGCTATAGTAGCACAAAAAATAAATCTCCTAGGTTTTTAGTAAAGGTTTTTGATTATTTGAGGCAAGTTATGCTAAGTAGAGCACACAAGCAAGAATGCTGTTAGACTTGACCATATAACATAGTACATGGACTAAATACTTTAAGCTGAGTTTATTAAAAAAAAAATTAAATATAAGCAGTAAAGGCTACCACCAAAGGGAACTCCAAATAAACACCATTAAATTATCCATTGACATTTATGAAAGTTGAAAGCTGTACTTCAGCTTGCAGATAGATAGCTGAGTTGCCTCCGGTAGTCTAGGATTTATTTTAAACAGTACTATAAAACACAGCTRTAGTGCTTCCACAGCTAGTCTCAGGCCTTGAGAATAGATGCTTTTGCAACAGTAAGGCGTTTTAACTAATTGATCCTATTAGTTACATGCTGSTCCTCTACAGATATGGTCTTCCTGAACTCTGTTCCCATACCAGAYGCCAAGTAAAGAAGAAAAAAACTGGTAAAAACATACCTGGAGCAAGCCAGGTGAAACGCAAGAGGCAGTGAGGAAGAACTAATAAACCCTATCAGATACAAACTGGTTTCTATAGACCTACTTATGTATCTCTGCATTAAATTCCCCAGTTTACTTATTACAGAAGAATTTATTAGTTTGAATGCAGCGTAACATTGAACTGCAAGAGATTCACACTCCATCTAGTCAAAGACCTCTTSGACCTGAAAACAGGGTCTAGAGATACACACATTACATCCAGTGAGGCTCCACATGTCGACTCCTGCTTTTTATCAGCTAAGTTAAATTTGGCTTTGTCTCTGTGCACAGTATTCCCCAGCATCCATACTATCTTATACAATGAAAAAAATTAACATCTCAGCTCATTATGCAGCTAATGTTTCATAAAGTCACACTAAAAAAGGTCACAAGGCTGAAGCAAGGACAAGGCAGTATGTATTATCATTAACTGCTTAAAAAAATGGAGGGGTTCTTTTTTCAATCTCAGCAGGCAACTTCGCAAGTCTTAGGTGTACTATATGTATACCTCACAAATAACCATTTAAACGACAAAACCTCAAAACACTGTACTCAAAGGTGTTTTCTACTTCTGTAGGATTGCCCTGAGTGGCCTACTGAATTAGAAATTAGAAAGAGGTCTAAGGTAAAGTGTTAGAGGAGCTACATAAAATGACAACCCCACACACATGGACACTTTTTGGAATCCATCACTTCAAAAAAGCTAGCTTCCAAACTAAGCAGGCAGAAATACAGTTCAGGTAGAGACGTGCATCAGTAGCAAATCACAATAAGAACTTCTCCTCGACTGACAACATTTTTAAAAAATGTTTAAGGAATAAAAAAACCCACAAAAGGTGTTCCTAAAATTGATAGCAAAGTGTTACTTGAAACACTAATTTCTATCATCTCGATTTAAAAATAATTAGGTCTTCATAGTGTGACAAAAGCAACTACAGACGTAAGTTTTTCATAGCAAAGAAATCTCCCAGGGATAACTTTTGGGAACAGAACTGATAACAAACTCATAAATGCCCCTACAAGGCAGCAGCAGTACTGAGAAGCTATTCTTTCAAAATATCTCTATACAATACTATAAGCAAAACAAAAAAAGTTTGAATACTGTTTCTGACTTACGGAAGGCTTACAGAACACTGGAAAAATGAAAGAAAGAAACAGAAGCAAGACAGATAAAGAAAAGACAAAGGTACTAAATTTCATCCAAAGAGCTACAACATAGTTCTTTTCTCAGCAGATTTATTTTCACAACAGGACATAAGCATCCGCAACATGCTTGTACAGTACCTAGGACAAGGACATTCAATCCTCACTAGAACCTTGAAGTAGAACCACAGTATATACTACAGCATATTGGAAAGAATTATTGCTTATGTAGTGCTACATAGGCAACATAACCAATGTCTCAGGATTAAAACACACCCTCTACCAAAAGCAGTGAAAGATGAAGAGGAATTRAAGTCATCTAGCAAAGATTTCATTAGCACTTCAGGACCTTCCCACGTGAGACTACCTGCCTCAGTAGACTTAAAAGCATGGTATCACCTGCGCTTCAACAGATTCATAATTCAGATGGATTCTGGGAAGCAGCAGCTGCACCCACGCATCAACYCTTGCTCTTTCCATAGGATGACAAGTTGCCAGGCACTTATTCAGAACATTCCCCTTTATTCTTATTACTGTTCACCAACAAGTAGCCTTAAGAATAACYTTCCATTTTAAAATTGATACGACATCCATGAAAAGACTGCACTGCGAAGGCAAGTTGGTCTGCTGCACACCCTGAAGACTTCCTAAAATTTACGTGAAAGTCTGTAAAGCCATATAGTCAAAAAACAACACCTTGAAAGGTAAGAGCAGGGTCAAACTATGGTCATTCAAACCCTAACTTCTCTGTCAAGAGAAAATGAGAAGATGCTGTTGTGGTATTTATTGTGTACACTGATTTGTGGACAATAAATACCACAATCAACTCCCCTAAAACAACCAAATATCAGAGCGCAACTTCTCATTAATAGGGAATTAAGTGGTAAAATACAAAAATAAGTTTTGATACCAAAGACATCTGTTGACTRAAAGAAAGATGACGCGAGACAGTATTTCAGGTAATAATTAATTAATAATGCACTCAATGCTTACCCATCTCTTCCCTTACTGACAATTTTAACTTCGAAATAGTATATGCCACAGGCTGCAGGTATAGGATGTGTAGCTCGAACAGAAGCAGCATCTTTTGGAGTTTTTCCATGACCTGTAAAACAATTGCATTCAAAACACAACAAAAATGTATGTTAGATAATTGCAGAAGACGACTCAAAGGTATACGTACCAACTACTCAAAACAGAAGGCTTATATAGTGACCAAATAATATACAATATTCTAATCAGCCTCATTTTTATGCTAGAGTATTTTCTTCCAACATTCAGTTTTCATTGTAGGCACCTCCACTGCAACTAAGCATGCTATGAGAAGTTCTGGGGATATACTACTCTAAAAGGTTCTACAACTATTTGGAGGGAAACGAGAAAAAAGTTTCACCACAGTAAGTAACATAATTGACAAAAGCCCACCTGGGTTTGAAAGAACTGTATGATTTCTCAAATGCACAGGGCTTACTCATTTTTATAGAATGAAACATGATATAACAGCATTTAATCTAATGCTTCGTGCTTCTGAACATTCAAGTTATTTAAGATACTTCAATTCTAATGTCTTTCAGAATAAACATCAGTCATTATATAGAACGTACGACTCAATTTCCATGTTTTGAACGTTATTTCAGGACAGCATTAAGTGTTACAGTCTGCAACTGAGCTAATGCAGTTCCTACTCCTTTTTCTTATAAGACTCACTATGTATCAGCTCTGCCACAAGAAAAATGCCCAATGCCAGCTCTTGTCTACTCTAGGGATTTTCAACCTAAACCCGAGAGCCACTTGCACTCCACTAAGACTAACTCTCCTGAATGTGTCACCCTCTTCACAGCCCTTTGTTCCAAAGACAACTTGGAAGCAGGCTTTTGGCCAGATGACTTGTTTTAGCAGTAACCTGTTCAAGCAAGCTCAGTCTCTCCCAGGCACACCAAAATCCCTCAATTATTCTGTGAAAGTCACATACAGCATCACAGGACATAGTTTAAAAAAAAAAAAATTGAAAAAAAAAAAAGAGAGCGCAAGGTGGAAAGTATATTGGATCCTGGCAAGAGGTATTTCAATAAGATAGAAACCAGGAACGGACTGTCGTTGCCATAAGAATAATTCACGCAGATCCCATGCCCACTCTCCGTGTGGATCTGAGGCATGATGAAGAAAGATGACTGTTTTGAGTGTGCTGTACAAATCACTTGGGCTGCAGCATTCCAGCTGTCATCTCCAGTCCAGACGGGGAGGCCTACTGCACCTGCAAAGCAATTGATCTGCGTATGCCAAAAAAAAAAAAAAAAATACACTCCTTCCAGGGGCATTAACACTGGAATTATTGCTCAGGCACAGATTAATCATGTCTCATGTGCAGCAAGTCGGGTCATACAGCAAGGAAGAAACTGCAGGAAAATGACAGCATAGCCAGCTAGAAAGGTCAGGCACAGCTGACCTACACTACGGAACCTCTATCCACAGAGCCCTCTAGTGTAAATGTTGATAAGACAGGCAGCACTTATCTGCCTGTAGAGCTAGCATCAACCATCTCTTACCAAATGGCATATACTCAGCCAAGGAGAACTCTCCATTTCACCATGGCCGCATTTGCATCCAAAACTTTGCTAGCAGAGCACAAATTCTTCACTCATTGAGATTAGGTTTAACCTACACTAGTTCACCTCAGTGTGTTGCTACCATAAGGCAACTGGCCAACTATCTTACTTTTCTAGGTGCAAATGCATTGCCCACTTCAGTACGTCATTACTAAACATTTTATATAAAGATCCTTCAATCACCTCACAGGTTTTACGATATTAAGCTTATTACCTGCCTTCTGCATGTTGTTTTCAGAAGTCTTACATGAGGAAAAACCAGTAATTTACTCCTCCATACACAAGACAGCATGCATGTTTTATTGTTCATCACTTTTAAGTTATTTCCTCTGGCTGTGTCAACCATGGTAATAACCAAGTACATAACCTTAGAGCTTCCATAGGTTTGCTTGGTTTTCAAGTGCTGGTAGCTCACTATTTAGCTACTATAAATTAGATTAGCATTCCTAAGTATGCAGAAATCCTTCAGCTAAAAGGCACCCAAAACTTCATGGGCAGAACACTGAACTCCTGAGAGATCCCTTAAATTCAGATAGCCCTGATTAAATGATGCATTAGTTAGAGGAGGGGGTAGGGGGAAGGAAAGATACTTTCTTTTTAAATGTCCTTAGGTTTTTACTTTAAAATAGACTGAAAAGAAGTTCCCTTGGTTACTATATGCTCTTGACAATCTGTGTAGTTTCAGTCTGAGTCAGCCTCCTTATTTGGGCAAGTCTTCCACACAGAAGACTAAAGTAGTAGGAACTAGCCAAATATTATTGCAAATGTACATCTATTACCCAGCAGACTTTGTTTTGTGAAATCCCAATCTAAGTGTTTGGAAACAATACCAATTTAAGGTATTCTTAGCACCTCTTCCTGAAACTAGTCCCCTTCTCCCACACCCTCCCCAATCCAGGCAGCTATTTGCAAGGACATACCACGAACCAGATTGATTAGCTGATTGGGCTTTAAGAAACCTACCAGATTTTTTTAAGCAGCAGATCAGTTCCCTGATCCAGTTCACAACACAGCCACACACAGCTGTCACACTGCAAATAAGAGGTCGACACAGGGGCAGAAGTAACAGGATACCTTACCAGCATTGCCAAACACTTCATACGGTGAAGCAACACGCTTGGGGAAGTCAGTGCCCAAAACTACTTTCATCCCACTAAAACAGAAGACACCCTAAATTTAGAACTGCTGTCCTTTTAATATAATCACCTATGAATCCCATTTTACTACTTGAGTATGCTGCTTTTATTTGTAGTTACAGTTATTATTCCTAACAGCAAATTCAACAGCATCAAGCAGTTAGCTACTTTCAAATATTCCAAATACCTCTACATTGTCTCAACATGCTAGTTGAGACTTCCCGCACTACCAAGCTATGTTGAATTACATAAAGAGTCAAGAGATACTAGTTATCAGCCAGCTTTAAAACATGAAAGAGGCTCTTTACAGAGCCGGTAGTTGAACTGCAAAATTTGTTACCAAAGGATGTTATAGATGCTAGTGTTTAAGTGGACCCCAGACAAGCTTCTAGAACAGAAGTTAACTGAGAAACTGCCTTCAGTTTAAAATGGCTGGAAACTGAGCAGGGAAAACACAGATATGCCATATATGCCCAACATGTGTTTAGATTTTTCYGTAAGCACTCATTTATGGCCACTGTCACTGATGGGACACCAAGCTGAGTGGCCCGTTAGCCTGACATTATATACTCCTGCCACGTTCTTTGGTAACCTGAATCCACACTTCCTTGCTTGTGAATAAAAAGGAACTTTGACACCCAACTCTGAACTTCTGAATCGGAGGTTCCAAACGCCTGAAGTAGATCATATGAACACTGCCCTATGTTCCCTAAAACAGACCTCTTTCATAGTTGCAAGGTATAGTTAAAGTATTTAAAAGAATACTTTTAAAGCATGTATTATTTAACACTAAAAATTAATCATTTTCAGCATTAAAAAGAGAATTCTGCAAACAGATGCATTGGGACAGAGAAGGGAAAACAGGTGTACAAAGCTTGAACATTACATTGTAAACCAGATCACAGGTAAGTTCAATTACCAGAATTGTTTTCGATTGCRCTTTCATTAGAACAACCATGAGTCGACCATGCTTAAGGAGTAAAGCTTTAGTTTATCTTTAAGCAGTCATTCACACTGATTTTTTTTACTAAAAGTATTATCATCAATCCTTTAGCAAAATTAAATTGAAATTAATCTAAATTGAAATTCCATCTACCTGAAAAAAGCCAATTCAGATAAAACCATATTTGGAGAAGCCATTTCAGCTTTCAAAAATATAATCTTTGAACCTAAATCTAAGTGTGTAATGCATATGCACCAAATAGTCCAAAAGAAGTCTATGGGAGTGTCTACCTAGACAAAAGTAAGCATGTTTATACAGTTTAAATCCTTAAATGAAGTTTACATAAGCTGAACTGCAGTTATTTCCAACAGGTGGTTCAATGACTTGCTCACACTGCCAAAAATAAAATAATCAAGGCCTAATCTTCTGTTGAATTCATTAGGAAAGTTTCACTGAGACAAGAAAAAGAAAAAAAAAAAAGACGTGCAAATTATTGATTTTACTTCAACTTTTTCCTCAGTTTAAAAAAGCAAGACATCTCAGAGCTACTAAGGTGTCCAGAACAGGCATACTGTAGTGTACCGAATGCACTTCAAGTGTTTTCTGCCAGAAAAATTGACAGCATCCTTGTATCACTGAATGACAACACAGAACTATTACTATAGAATCCTCTTCTGTTTGTTATAGACAATTGGGATGCATAGTTTGCACTGAAAAACAGAATAGTTTTGGTTTGTTTTTTTTAGTTTGGCACTAGAGACAGTTCAAAGGCAACTGCATTGTAAATAAATGTCTGGCTAAGATTTCCTGGCCTGTGATACATTACAAAAAGTTCACGCAATGGCAGCTTACTCAAAATTGCATAACTTTCCTCAGCTTTTTTTGGACAATCGTCACAAGACTRACTTAAGGGAAGTTACTATAGGACTTTCCATGATTTTAGCACTAATGATTTAGTCTGTTTACCTAATTCTGTATGTAGTTTCTTTCATGGTTATGTGTTGAGCATGTATTTTTATCTCCTTATACTACACAGCATAGATTATTATCTGCTGGAAACTGAACTTGCCTGTCTAGTGGAACGTTCATATTACATACAGCATTTATGAAATCCCTGTTTTTCAACAAGATCCACGTGTTAATTCTGAATATTTTAGAAAGATGCAGGAATATTTTTAAAGATGTCTTACCTTAATAGCTACATATTTTGTGCGGTAACTGCTTTACATGTAGCATACAGTTGTCTGAACCCTTATGCTTTCTTTACCACTTACCTACAGCTCAGAGCTATTAATATTACAATTAAGTGAAATCACGTAGGTTTTTTTCTGGTACTGTTTTTTACGTCTCCCTTATATAGATATACCACAAACAACAGTCACTAGGACAGTGTTAGCTTTCTATCAGCTCACATAGCTAGCTGGCAGCAACACAGAAATGTACGTCTGTCCATCTAAAAAACAAAAATAACCTTGGGTATAGTCTTTAATATATTACAGTATCACTGATGCCGATGTATATGTATTTCATATCCAGATTTTGACAAAGCTTCCTAATCAAGAGTCAGAATTTGTAAAAGTATAACAGAATAGCTCACTGCAGAAAGAAATTAGCTTGTTCTGGTAAACAACACAGCAGTCAATGCATCTTCCCTTCAACCACCTCCCCATGTAYGTTTTCCTTTTTTAAGTAACACTATGATTCTGAGAGATAACACAAAAGAGCACTGACTCTCAGGTTTTGTTGACCCCCAACAAAATTTAAAGAGCTGTTATCCTGATGCTAGACTGTAGCCCTTTCTTTAAACCTCCACGGCTTGATCAATGCCTGGTTTTGTGGCAGCTTTGATTTTTAAGCACTCTCTAGGATGCTTGCAAAAAGCTTCAGGTCCAGAAATGTTGTACACAAAGCATCACTGCTGCAATGGATAGAAAGAGACATCTACTGCAGCTCATGTTTCCATACAAGTCATCCACTGGTATGCAAGAAAATGAAAGGAATCTTCAAAATTACAGAGAGGACCATCATTCCTCTCACAAACCAATGAAACAAAAATATCACTGCTCACAATACATCAGCACATTAAAATTATTAAGCTAGTTATATGAAAAAATTACTTTGAAAGCTTTTGCTCTCATTTCCCCACACACACACATTTTTTTCAGAGGCAAGTACCCCCAACACATCCAGGGTGGAAGGAAAGCACTGATGTTACCACTTTCTGCCTCTTACCAGTCACAGACAGGAGGAAATTACTCCAGAAAAACAGTTCTATAGCCAGAAATCTACAGAGGCAGCAGAGAAAGCTTAAGTGTACAAGGTACCTATACTACAGTAATAGACAGTAGCAAGAATTGCTTTTGATTACTGGCTGCTTTGCACAGATCTGTCTTCTCTCCCTTCCCTGAGTATTTTGGTCAAGAATACAACAGATCTTTATCCACGCTCAATGTGCGATTCAAATTTCCTTTCAACAAAAAAACGTCTACCGTTCTTCCACGACTACTTACGATAGCTTCAGAGGCACTGAAAGTGCCAATATTCCACAAGAAGATACTTTGAATGCTTTCTTTTGAGACCTCTATTTGCAACTGATTTGTAGAAACAACATTTCACAATGCTAAGCACATTCTTACTTGCTATCTTCCCCTATTCTCCTCACTGAACTTCCTCATTTTCTTCCCTTTTATTGTATTATTAGGGTTGAAGGATCCAGGAGGGAGAAAAGGCAGATGTTTTGCTGGTGTTTTTTCCCCAGTTCTCAGGTAGGAATGCCCTGATACCATTCATTGCTTAGCCCAGTTAGCAACTCCAGGTGCCAGGCTGGTAACATATACATGGGGCTGCCCTAATAGCCAYCTTCATTAAATTACCAGGAAGAAAAGATGGGCCACTTAAGAGGCCATTCACTCCCATTTGCAGTTAGGAGAAAGAAAAGTGTATCCATGTTATATTGGCACCTCTCCTTTTCGCACTCCTCTGGGCTAATCTAGGAACTCTTCAACCTTGATCAYTTACTATTATTTAAGAGCTAGATTAAAGGTATTTTATTATTATAACCTACTAACTGTGCTTTATGACTTCTGGTAGAGTATCCACGGTACTTCCTATGTTACCTATACTTCAGAAACATGCTGAGCCTCTTGTAATTTCTTTGAGGTAATGAATTTCTTTTTTTAAACACTAGGGCAAAGGAGAGAAGTGAGGAAAAACAGGGATAGCACAAAGAAAGCTTGAAAATGTACTTCTACAATTAGACTGACAGACCAGAGAGGTTCCATCTCTAAATTCTAGTTCATGAGCAAAAAGAGTTGGTCAAAGCAAAACAAACCAACAGAAGGACTTGATGGCCATAAAGCTATGATCATCTTATAAGAAAAAAAACAACCCGCTGCCACTAAGCACCAGAAAATACAAAATGCTTCTAAAAATACAAGGTCATAAAACACTGAACAAAAGCCAGGAAATTCAGAGTTGAGTATTAAATAACATGTCCTTAAATCACTCAGTGCCTCCCAGAAGCCTGCTCCATATTCGTCAACCTCCTTTATTATCTTTGTATGGTGTATTAAACTTAGCATTTTTAACAGAGTATTTTGTATGGAATAATAAAGCCTCTCTATTAAAAAAAAAGTCTCTGAGAGTACATTTAATCCTTTCATGGCAGCCAAATCCTGCCATGTGTTTGTGTTGCCGTTTTCCTCCTCTGATTAAACAGTAACATGTTTATCGAGATTTCACTTGAATTTCTCCACTGTAAACTCTGAGAAAGGGTAATTGCAAGGTTGGTTTTCTCCCCTCCCATTACGTTCATTTGACTACAGACTGACAAAAGATCCAGTTCTTCACAGCCAACTCAGAAGTGGTTTTGAATCCACAACACTTCTACTTTAGGACTTGGGCCTAGAACACCAGATGTGTCTGTTTTTTCAGGTCAGAGTGTACGCTTATGTCTCCAGGTTTTATGACATTTCATAACAATCAACACAAGTTTCTCTTCTATTACCTCTTGTTGATTTATACAAACGCATACTCTGATTTTCATCTTTTCTTTGAAAATCAGTGACTTTAACTATGAAACGCTAGGCAGAAAGTTATAGTCACCTTTATTAATGTAAGTCCTATTGTCATTCCCTCCCTCAAATCACTCTGTAGTCTCTACAATAGTTAGGCAAGACTATTACCAGTGACTTTAATTCCATTTTTCACCGTTTAAAAATAAACCGTGTTTTTCTCTGTGCTTTCCCCTCCCGTCATTTCCGTGTTTAATAGCTTAACGCTTGCTGCTCTTAACTCCATTTAACCCCTGCTCTTCTCGAGAGAAAAAAAAAAAMAACACACTTATTTTCTCGCTCATTACCATAAACAGGACACGTCATGCCGATTCTCTTTTATTCTCCTGCCTCAGACCTAAACCTTCTGGTGATACCTGAATCCACGGAGGAAGTCTCAGAGTTTACATAATGCCCACTCCAGAAGCATAAGGAGGCGAGGTCGGCCCCTTGTCGTGTTCCTCCCCCCTCCCCCGCGACAGAAACGGGGGGAGGGGAAAGGAGAGAAAATAAAGCTGAAATAAGGAAAAACAAGACCCTTCTTTTCATGCTGCGGGCAATTTAGGGGATCAGAAAACACAGGAGAAGAAAGAGGGAGAGGAGCGTGTGTTATTTCCTGTTATTGTTACTCCTGTGCCCACTGCCCGACGGAGGGATCCGGGCCGCTGCTCCCCGGCCCGCAGCCCCCCGGCCCAGGGAAGGGCCCCCGCGCTCCGCCAGGGCAGGGGGGGTCGCGGCGGCCCGGCCCGGCCCTCACCTTTGTAGTGTACCCGCAGGTTGTTCTGGGAGAGGCCGATGTAACTGAATTTGTCCTTCGGGCTCCAGGAGCGGGGCAACGGCGTCTCCTGCTCGTCCACAGCCGGGTAAAGCCTCTTCAGCCGCCGCTTCAGCTCCTTCTCCTGCTCGTTCAGGGCCGGGTCGCCGTGCGGGAACGGCGCCGGGGCGCTGGTGCCGCTGCTGCTGCTGCTCCCCGCCGACAGGCCCAATGCCGCGCCGGTACCGCCACCCCCCGCCGCCGCGGGCCCGCTGCCGGCGGCGGCGGGTGGCGGCGGC